>VYZR01087748.1:0-16990 GCA_013400675.1 Oxylabes madagascariensis
CATGAGGCCAGGCTCTTCAGTCCTGTTACTATGCACCCAGTTCCCCCTCTGGCATGGTGATCCTGTCCTGTGCTCCTTGTCCTGGGCAGGTGCTGCCAGCTTGAGCTGGAAACCTCCATACTGGGAAGAACTGGAAAAACAAAACCTAAATTGGGAATTGGCAAACTGGATTGTTCCCATTCTTGGACATATGATTTCTTCAATCCCTGATAAAGTGAGTCTTACCATCTCACACCAACACAAATGGAAGGAAAATTATGTTCAGTGTATTTGAGGGAGAGGGCAATGGGAAGCACTTCCCCAAAATATTGCTTCAGAAGGTTTGTGGGGGGTTGAGCCCTGGAGTCAGGAAAAGGCAATTCATCTAGGCTTTCAATTTCCCCCTTTTTTTTTTTTTTTTCAGCATGCTTTGTCTTAATTTATTATTACTGAGGTCTAAAAAGAAGTTGTGTAAGTGGCCAGGACTTTCTCTGGTGAAAACTGCTAAAATTCCCTGTAATTTGAGCGGTGCCACATCAATTGGCATGGCCTGGGCACGGACGCTCTGGAATTCAGTGGACTTCCATTAGTATCCAAAGCAATTTTGGTTGGAGATGCACTCTGATTTGTGTATGAGGTGCTTGGCAACGTGGTAATGAGCAGCTTTATAAATAACTCTGTATTATTATCTTTATGTCTTAGTACTAGTATTGTTATTTTTATGGTACTGTAATGTTTATTATGGCTATTTTATGGTGTAATTTGATTAGTGTGTTACCGTAATATCACATAGAAAAGGGGAGGGCATTCCTGTCATACTTCTGAACACTACCCCTTCTGTTTCCATCTGAGGAACCCAGATCCCTTTGGTGATCATTAATTGTCCCACACCATATAAGTGAACTCAAGCACAGAGAACTTAAATAATTCTCCCAAGCCCACACAACAAGTCCATGGCAAAGCAGAGAGTTAGACCTCAAGAATCCCGACTCCCTGATGTCTGTGTTAACCACTAGAAAACAATCCCATCACAGGAACAGCAGGTATAATAGAAATGAAGATTGCCATGCAGGGTTTTTTTAGGTCAGTTGTAATTAGAACACTCAGTGTTTTACAAACCCTTTAGGTTTCCCGTTTAGGACTTGATCAAACCATAAACTGCTCGTTTAAATAAGCTCCAAAAACAAAACATACTAGGAAGCTGAGGAGCAAGGAGACAACATTTAACAGCAAACTTATGTTTATTGCTCATTTGCTTTCCTTGCTGGGATGATGCCATGTACTCAGATTAAATATGCAGAGCCAAATTTATCCCTAGGGTGTAGTTTTTTTGGACTCTGAATGACACCAGGGTGAATTTGGCACATTTACACTTAAAATTATTATGGGTTTTACGAATATTTGGAATGGTGTCAAAATGTTGTGGGTTAAATTCTGTTCTCAGTTCCACCAGTGCTAACACAGGTTAACACCGTTCTGATCTGGCACTGGATTTACAGCAATGTAATTCCACTGGCCCAGCCTTCAGCTGGTGTGAATTAGTTTATCTGCACTGGAATGCAAGCAGCTCAGCTGCTTTACACCAGCTAAGAATCTGACCCACATTTAAATAGAATTACTCCTAAAATACACAATAGCAAATGCAATGTGAATTAGGTCCCCTGTGTCCCTGATTTGCTGTGGGGAAGCACAGCTGAAGCTGGTTCTGCTGCTCTGATGTGCAACAAGCCAAGCTGGTGTCACAAACCTGAACCTGACCCCCGCTCGCTCTTGTGATGCTTTGTAAGTTTTAAAATAACACTGCAGCATTACACATGCTCTGTGTGTGTGTAAATCATCCCAAACTGCTGCAAATCATCGTCCGTTCTCCTGTTTCAAAGCAGAGATTGGGAAGTGCTTGGTGATATTTGGGCTCAGTTCAGATATCCCAAAGCTTGGATGGATGGATTGTTTTGATTCTTTCTTTGAACTCCTTTCCCACCCCTGCTAAAAGAAACAGATCCACTCAGTTCAGCGACAGACAAGTTGGAGACAACGCGCCACTGCCCTCCCCAGTACCACCCCCCACATGCCAAATCTGCAGACATCTGCGAGCGGGAGCGCGGCGCTGCAGCAGGAAAGAAGTGCTGGTATTCCTGGGATGGACTGCCTTCAGCAGTCACAAATGACTGAAATTAACCTCTCTTCTATGGGCCTTAACTCGCTTTATGACTGGGGGTCTTTGGTTTTATACCACTCTACAGAGGTGCCTTTGCCATGCTAAAGATTTAACTAAATTATAATGAATGATCCTCACCAGCACTGTGCCCCTAATTAGAACAAGTCGCACAGACATATTGTCTCCTTGATTTCCTCTGTTGCATTTCTCTCACTCTCTTTCTCTGCCTGAGACACATGGGTCCCATTAAACATTTAGCATTTAATGTGGTTCCCTTAAATGACTTCTCAAGTTTTCAAGTTCCATTTAGAATTGTATGTTACTCTCCTGACTGTGGTTTTGATTTTGTTATGTTTTATGCATTTAGCCAAAGCAACTGCTCTTCTCTCCCCTCTAGTGGGGAGCAGCTTGGGTCAGTGGAAGCTTGTGTTTTAGTACATTTTGTACTCATCCATACAAATCTTTGCGTTTATATATAAAATAAGGAGATTGCGGAAAATAGCTCCTCTTGATTGGTAAACACAAGTGTGGTGATTGTGTGATGTTCTTTCAGTGCAGTGCAGTTGATTTGTCAATGAAAACAAAACATCTTTTAGTTTACTGTCAAATTTCTATCAAGCCCTCTTTGTAAGTGGTTCTGTAATACACAGAGTTTCTTATTAATCTTTATATATTTCCAATCTAAATAGAAACTATTGACAAAAAAACATTTGTAACACATGGTGAGATGTACAATGTGTATTATTCCCACTGAGTATCCCTGTTGTACATCCGGAGTGCTGAAGGACAGAGATTTTGTTGTTGACTGCATTGTCTCTAATATACTTCGTCAGCAGCTGTTACAATGAGAATTCCAAATTGTCCTTTCCAAGAATATTGAGTCAAGTTCAAGGTCTGGACCCTAATCCTCAAGGTATTTTGTGGCCTGTGCCCAAGGTGTTTCATAAATCTTGTCTGTGATTGTCTTAAAGCTTGTCTGTACCACTGTACTTATCCCGTTTCACATCTATGCCTGGATAATTATTTTGGAATAAGAATTCCTTATTTCCCCCACTCTTTCCTCATTTAGCTTATGCTCCTCTGAAAATGGGGCATACTTGCTTGAAGGAAAAGGGCATTCTTAATCCAAGATAAGCATCTCTTTCCAAATAGTATCATTAACAGTAAAGAATACTATAATAGCACAACTTTGCAATGGATTTCTGTGCTTCTGGTTACACGAGTGGCGCTGTATGAAGTACCCATGTCTGTAAAGCTGTTGACTTTCTCAGCACCAGATTAACCCTGGTTGCTGTGTTAGGATTGTGAATCCAGAAGCACATTCCTTCTTGTTTAAGGTATTGATACCCTAGTCCTGATCCCATTGTTGCTGCATTTTAATGGTGGATTGTGACAAGCAGCAACAAAAACATAAGATGTAATTTCAATGACAATGTCTTGCTGCTTAGAGTCCTCAGATGTGAAATCAGCTAAGATTTAATTATGGTGACTTGCCAACACTGCTTGTTCTTTAGGTTACTCTTAAAAGTTTCTGTGATGTATTGGCTTCCAGGGTTAAGCCACAAGAAGCTTGAAACTTATCTCTGGCGCTGAGATTTAGGTTTCATTAACAGTTAAGCCTCCGTCTGGAGTGCTGATGTGTTCTGCAATGGGGGACTTGGCTTGTTAGTAACATTAGCAGGTTTGTGAGTCCTCCAACATGTCCATGGATAATTGTGTTTCAGCCCTGTGTTCTTTACTATGATCCACTGCCTGATAATGGGTGACAGGGGAGATAAGAGGAGGAAACATGCCAGGAAGATTTCATTCAGTCGTGTACACTCTACCTGCAGCTGCTGTTTCCTTTCAGGTGGTGGCTGGCTTGGCATCTTCTGCTTTAAAGCAGAGAAAGTCAGGACTGATGACAGGTTCTTTAAGGGCCTTCCTTACCAGCCCCTCATGGAGACTTTGCTGCAAAGAGATATCACAGGTCTGGGAGCTGTTTCTGGAATCGTTCTTCTTGCCATCATGCAAATGGGCAGCTTTTGTTTCTATCGCAGCAATGATCACTGTTTATATTAAAAAGAGCTCTGGAACTCTTTTTGACAGAGCAGTTTTCTATTGATAAATGCAGTTTCAGTAAAATTGAAAAGTTTTTCTAGGGAGGGCATCAGTTTTGGAAAAATTTTCCATGGGAAAGTTAAAAAGAAGCATCTTGGCTTTTTTGAGAGGAGTCTTACAAAGTTGAAGTACTTTGGTTTGAGTCCATAATTTTAATTGATATCTAGATTTTCATTTTTATACTAACGTTACAAAGATAGGTATTTAATACCATAAAGTTCCATTAGTAGATTTCATTGTTTCTACATGTTTGTAATAAAAGGTTAATTCTGAAACTTGGAAAGTCTTAGAAATGCTGGGTTGTGGAGGAAAACTGAAATTTCAATTGAGAATGAAAACAACTTCCAAATGCTGAAATTTTCTATTAGAAGAAATGCTGGTTTCTGAATAGTTCATGTAGTAAATGCAGACATTCATTTCTCCAGCTGATCTTTTAATTCTTCACAGCTCTGCAGCCTCTGAAAAAAACTTGTATTGCATGAGGGCAGTTCCTCAGAAAATATTATGATAAATATTTGCCTGTCTAAACTATAGAGTTACATTTCTTCATCTTCCCAGGAAGGTAGCCCTGTTTCCTACAGGCCTTTTCTCACAGTACTGATCCTTTAATTTATATAAATCCCTCATGACTGCTGCTACTGTCTTTGCAATATATTATAATCACAGCTGTGATTATAAGCACTGATGTTGGGGTAGAGATCAATTTTTTCTATGAATATAAAAAGGTGACATTTTAATTTATGAATTAAAAAAGGTGAGAAGCCAATATCCCGGCTCTCAAAGACTCTTACACTGTATTGGCTCTGACTTGCTCTATCATGGTCCTCCTGTATGATCCCTGGTGGGGAATTAACAGTCCTAATTTCCCTGAGCTCTCTTTCTGGTGACTTTCTAGCAGAAGCTCTCTGCCTCTCACCAACAACAGCCAGTGCTGAAAAATCATGACACATGTAATTTAAAGGGTTAAAAATCAAGGAGGCGAAGCACAACCAACAAAATGCCATGCCTTTGATTTAATAAAGAGATAATCCTCTTTCTATTAGCTACGATAATAATGACTCACCAGTAGTAAATGAAGGAATATACACAGAATGACATCATGTGAACAGCACAGTGTCTGTGGGACTTAAAACGAAGAGGATTATTCCAATATATCAGTTCTGAGCCCAAAACTGGCAGGGATGGATCTGGAGTAAAATTTAACATAAGAAATGTTTATTGAAGCACTGACATGAGAAAGGAATTATATAACTGAAGTTATTAAAAACAATGAGCTCCTATTTCAAAAGCTTTAATTTCAGTAGAATAATATACACCCAGCTCAACATAAGGCTGTAATTCTATTGAGTCATTCCAATGACATCAGGAACCACAAGAGGGGATGCGCTGTGGCTTATTGATGTCTGCAAACCACACCCCATCCCTCAGATGGAATTACAGCCTCCATCTTTCCATCTTACGCTGGAGACTGGAGTCTCATCTGGCTCTTCATGCAGAAGAAATTGCCCTGAAGGCCGTGGAGTTTTTCTGGACTGACACTGGTGGAAGGAAGAGGAGTTACAGCACTGGTGGCTCACAGTTCTCAATTTCCAGGCCTCCTGCCTCTAGGCAGCCCATCGATGTGCTTTATCACACAAGAGTTTCCAAGTCCTTCACACGGATCACAGATTATTCAAAACAAATTACAAACTGGAGCAAATTAACTTTTTGTTTATAAGGCCTTCATCTGATTTTTACAGATAAATGTCTTGCTTAAGTTGATTTTGTTGGTCTGGATTGTCCTTGATCATCCCAAAGATTGCCTTGCTTGCATGGAGAGGGAGCTGGGGAGTGGCTGGAAGTAGCCCTTTTGTCTAACTTACGACTAAAATGGTTGTTTTATTGTACTCTGAGCGCAGAGAGGTTCCTAAAGAGAATGATATAGAGCAAAAGCTGAGTAAAATGCAGATGAGATGTTCAAGCTATGAGTTGCATACCAGGACCAGGTGACACAAGTGACTCCTGTGCCCCTGGTGCAGCCTTTGGGAGGTTTCTCTGCAACTCTGGTGGTCCCAGGGGCAGTACAGTTGTGTAGGATGCACACCTGAACCTGAGCCCACAAAATGCTTCTGAAGAATCTATTTCTCTATCAGAAAGTGCAGATGGAACCTCCTGTGTATTCCTTAGATAACTGTGCCAGATACCAGTTAAGGTTTACTCATACTAGGCTTAGATTTAATCTTTTATTATAACAAGTAGGGAAACACCATTCAGATCTAACAGGCCAAAGCGCCTTCTATTTATTATTCTTGTATTTGGATACTAAATCCTGACTATCTATTTCTGGTAAAGTGGATTGCAGTGGGGAGCAGAAGAATAACTGGGAGGTCAATGAGATTCACAGTGGTGCCACTGAGGCCGTGTCCAGTGAGCCCTGCTGGTGTCCCAGCAATGCTGGGGGAGGACCCTCCCTGCTCCAACACAGAGGGTGCTGATAGGATATCTTTCATGAGGCATTGGAAATATTCTGGAATCTGCTTCCCATCCCAAAGGAGCCCAGACTTGGTGACTTTCCAGGCACGCAGCAAAAGACATCCATTGTCAGATACCCAGAGAGGGCGAGGACACAGCTCTGCTCCTGTGCCCTGGGAGTGGGGCTGAAATGCTGGGGAGCTGATTTCTGGTTATTCAGTCTGTGCTGAGACTCCTGGGCAGACAACTTCATTACCTGAAAATAAATAGCAAATGTATACAGACTGATTGGGGAAACTATAATAGGGACTTATACCTATGGTTTGGTATAGGAACAATTTTTACACTTGGGACAGAAGGAACTGTTTATAAAATACATCAGAGTCTGTATTTTCCCTGTGTTTCTCTTGTCCTCCCTGCCTACCTCTTCTCATTGAATATAGAAATATTTTGTTATCATTCAAAGAGCTGATTTCTTGGTTTGGATGTTGGTCTTTGATAACAAGTTTCTAAATGCCTGCTTAAATTTACTCTGCTGCAGCTTGCAGGAGAAAGGCAGTTACTAGATAAAGCCACATCAGTAAAAAGGATAAATAAATGGACAGGGAAGACGATGTTTTGGAGCAGAGCTGTAAAACTTCTAAGTAGGGTCATTTTTCTAATTATAGGATGGTGAGGCCGAAGACTCCAGTGCCCAGGCAAAGGATGAAAAAAACTATCCAACTGAATAAATAAATCTCTTAAAGAAAAGGTAGTTGTCTGCCAAGAAACCTAATATGAAATGTTGAGAGTGCAGTTCTGAAAAAGATTTAATTGGAGATATACTCCTAAGAATATGTAAATAGACTTTCCATTTCTTAACTCAAAGGAGAAACAGATGCCAGTTCTAAGATCTGAGATCAAATATGAAAAGTACTGAGGCCTCTAAATGTCACTTTAAATGTATATAATTAGATTCTTATCTTGCTAAGAGGTTGGTCAGTAGTTTTTCAGTGAAAGGTATAAACTCTTTGGATATATTTTACAGCAAATGGTTCAGTTGTCTACTCTAAGTGCACTAAAATTCAAACATCTAGATTTTAAAATGTAATTTAAAAATTTAAGTGTCCTTAAGACAAAACAGTGATGTGTCAGTTTTGACTAGCCAGTGTTCTGGTGCTCTTTAGTTGGGACCTGCTGATTGGGGATCCAGTGTCTTTTTAGTGTTTGGGTGCCTCAACAGTAAAAATTTCGGTGATGGTTTTGTGGACTTGATTGTGATGTCAGTTGCAGATAGATCAGTGAATTTGGGCAAAATAAATAAACCCATTTTTATTATTCAAGGACCCACTACTCTACAGAATGTTAGCCTTGCAAACAGTGGACAAAAGTTCCATAGGACTGGAGGTGAGTCATTTAATTCCATCTGGTTTTCCCCTCCCTGACTTTGGTAGGGACCACCCAGGAAAACAATGAACCATAGAGTAGGAATTAATGTAGACAGAGGGGATGGCTCAGTCACTGCCTGACATTGCAATTTTTCATTTGCATGAGGATATTATATCATTTTTTAAAAATTAATATAGTCCACTACGCCTTCATCAGCCACCAACAGACTGAGACACAGGGGTTTATTTTGTTTGTCTGGGGCAACCACTCTGACTGTTATTCTACTGAAAGTCAAGACATAAAATGA
The DNA here is from genome assembly GCA_013400675.1 of Oxylabes madagascariensis. Classification (NCBI taxonomy): domain Eukaryota; kingdom Metazoa; phylum Chordata; class Aves; order Passeriformes; family Timaliidae; genus Oxylabes; species Oxylabes madagascariensis. The sequence continues at coordinate 8,364 of VYZR01087748.1, forward strand.
TTGTGACATTTCTGATCCAGCAGGAATTTGTAAGTACCAGAAAATTCAAGCAACTTTCATTCCACAAGTCACAGGTTCAGGTAGGAGGCTTGGTCCTAGGCTGATTTTGTTCAGTTTTGATTACTGCAATAAATCTGAAATTAAACTGAGCTTTCCAACACTGAGTTTCCAGTGATGCCAGGCTAGATTTATGGTTCTGGGAACAAACCATACAGTTTTGCAGAGATTGTGGTGTTGCCATAGAATCATAGACCTAAAGAGTCTGGTTCAGTCCCTCTGCTTGCTCTAAACAAAATGAACTCCACCTAAATCCCTTCTAATCAGATGCTTGTCTGGCCTGTTTTAGAGACAAGTAATGGTGATTTTCCCTCAATGTTCATAGAAAAACACCTAGAAAATGGAAACTACTCAGACCAGCTCATTTGGTACATCCAGATGTACCTCATGTTAAGTGTCTGTGACCCATGCACAATGAAACTAGATCTTTCTTGGATTAAATGTTTCCATTTTGCTGTTCAAAAAAACTTAAATGAAACAGTTTATACAAAATCATGGGGGTAAAAAATGGTTTCAATAAGTTCATTTCCCTTATCTTGGGGGAAAATCTTGGTTTAAAGCTTAGAAAAGTCAGTACTTTCTAGTTTCTCCAAAGAAATGTCCTACTGTTATGAAATTGTGACAAAATGCAGAATTCCTCAAAACTGAAGTTTTCCAAGCAGGAAGGTCAGCATGGTGCTCGAAGGGGAATTTTATACAGTTTCCTCTGCCCATCCCTGTTCTACTGGATGTGCTTCTCTTTCATGCTTCAAAGCTGCTTCAGAAGGACAAGGAAAGAAATGGCGAGCGAATGTCACTGTCCATAAAGCCAACGGGAAACCTTCCCATTGCCTTCTGTTCACTCTGTAGCAGACACGAACAGAAAATCTAAGGAGAATTAGGGGTTCCTCATTCTCCTGAGCTCTCCTTTGTGGCCTTGTTACCCCCAAAACCAGACAGAAGCCTTGCCCAGAGCCACTCCTGCCTCCACTCACTCTCCTCTGTGCTGAACTTCTGTAAATCCTCACCATCTTCCCAGCGTGGTGCTCCACCGCTGACCGTCCTCTTTGGAATTAACAACAAATGTTTCTCCTGGCGAGGAGAGTATCTGGGAGGGGGTTTTATTTCTGTGGGGACAGTAGCTCTGGCCCTGGTTCGGCGGCGCCGGGGCGAGCACAGACGGGTTGGCATCCCTGCAAAAGCATCACCTTTGCCTTCGCTGTCTGCCTCCACACTCAGATCTCCCACACGCTCCTGGAATGTGCCTCTTGTCTGCTGCCCGGCTGGTTTGGGAGGTTTTGAAAAGGTTTAATTTAGCTCTCATTTGAGTCCCTTTGCACTGCCAAAAAATCTGAACTTTGCTTCCAAGCAGAGTTTAGGAATCCTGATTCCCAGGAGAAGAGAGGAGGGGAGGACAGAGAGAAGTTGAGCATTTTAGAGAGAGAAAGAGATGATACCAGATAATTTTTTTTTCCTCCCCCCCCCTGTTTAAAGGGACAGGTTTTTTGTGTTCTCATCAGCATCGCGCTGTGACGGAAGGCGAGTGCCCAGCCCCAAAGTTTGGGTAACAGCGACACTCCGTGGGCAGCGGGAGCCGCCGGCTGCCCTGGCCTCGCTGGCGTTGGGACTTGGTCGGTGACAATTCTCTGGTTTGTACCTCGAAGGTGACAATGCTGTGGCTTGTACCTCGAGGGTGACATCCTCTGGCTTGTACCTCGAAGGTGACATCCTCTGGCTCGTACCTCGAGGGTGACATCCTCTGGCTTTTACCTCGAAGGTGACATCCTCTGGCTTGTACCTTGAAGGTGACAATGCTCTGGCTTGTACCTCGAGGGTGACATCCTCTGGCTTGTACCTTGAACGTGATGCTTCTCTGGCTTGTACCTTGAAGGTGACAATCCTCTGGTTTGTACCTCGAGGGTGACAATTCTCTGGCTTGTACCTTGAAGGTGACGATTCTCTGGCTTGTACCTCAAAGGTGACAATCCTCTGGCTTGTCCGTGTCTGCCAGGCTGCCCTCCCAGCAGCACTGCCATGTGTGTGTGTGCGAGGCTCACAGCAGCCGCTGCTTGGTGGCAAACCCGAGCTCCATCTGTGGCTGGAGGATTCCTGTTGGAATTTTGGGCTCCCAGGTTATTCCCAGGAGCAGGAGCGTCTCTGTCACGCTGCAGCCTTGCCTCTGGGAGCTCAGGGGGAGAGAGAGCTGGCACAGGTGGGATGGCCAAGGCTCAGGTGGGATGGCCAAGGCTCAGGCGGGCAGCGAGGGCCTGAGACATCAGGAGTGTGAGTCTCACTCCATTGTGCCACAACAGCTGTGAGCACATTTACACAGAGCAGCTGTGAGCAGTGTCTGGCCTACACAACTGCAGAGCAGAACCAAATTTATGGCTCCACGGACAAAGCAGGGACCACTATCTGGCCTGGTGTAAATCACCATCACTCAGATGAAATCAATACAGTGCTGGGATATCTTGTGGTGTTATTGGAAGTCTGGCAATATTTGGTGCATTGCTTAGAGCCCCAAGTCCTGTCTCACGTGGATGCATAAAAATCTCAGCTTTCCTTTCCAAAAAGCTTTGTACTTGTGGGGGAAATCTTGATAATGTGATCCAAGCACTCTGTGAGGACTTAAATATCTGGAGACAGATGGAACAAAAAAAAAATATATATATATATAAAAAGGGGAAGAAATCCACATAAGTTCTCTGCTACACTTTAAAACTTTCAAAATAGGCTCATTATTCTGGAGGCCCTGGTGGCTTCTCTGTTAGCTGGCTTGAAATGAAATTTAACCATCTCCAGTGTCTTAGGATTTGACCTAAATTTCCTTAATACAATAGCATGGGTATGACAATAAATTCTTCCCATTTCCTATTAATCATCCCTTTTCAGACCCCTTTTCCCCCTTTTCAGTGATTCTGGTGTATTTCCAACTAAAACACAGCAGGTGTGATCTCACTAGCTCAGAAAGAGTCAAGGTTTCTAAGTTTGTAGCTATTGATAGTTTTTCATGCCACCCCAATAATTAGACACACAAGACAGTTCATGTGCATGTATAAGGAACAATTACACAAAGTAGCAGTCGCAGGAACCAGATTTTGGGGAAGATTTTTCTTTCCTGTCTGGTTGTGGCACCTGTGGCAGGCACTTTAGCAGCTGTCAGAGAGAACTCTGGGGATCTTAGAAGATTAGCAGTGGGACATTTCCAATGATCTTGTTGGCCTCACGTGTCAAACACAATCAGGCTAACACATCAAGCAGTGAGCTGCATGAAGCTGTCAGCTTGTTCCAAACAGCCACAGGGTGAGTTCTGCAGCCTGTTCAGCATCCAGTGGGGCTCCTAAGACAGGGTTGGCTGCTAGGGAGGATGCACAGGAGGATTTCTCTCCTAAAAGAGTTCTGTATTGCTGCTCACGAGTCTACTCATAGCTGCAGGCCAAGTTATGGTGGAAAGAGCAAGAATAAAGACATTTGTGTTCCAGAGAGCAGTTTCACTGTGAAAGTTATTCATGCACTGTGGCAAGAGACACTGGTGGCCAAGGACTGTCAGGTTTTCAAGCTGACTGCAGTGAGGGACGTGGAGGTGCCATTCATGTTTACGCTGGAGATGTCAAAAGATCTTGGGCAGCTGGGGATCAAAATGCCTGGCACATCTGAATGGTGGTTGAGTAGAAAATACAAAAATCTCAACTTGCCCCAGAGAGGTGTTAATCATCATGAAGATCTCTCCCACCATGGAATGTTGATTGCAAGGATCCAATTTACAGATGAATATTGGAACTGTACTTCAAACTTTTAGACTATCTGATATAAACTACATTATGCAAAATTTAAGTTTATACTTTGCTGAGGATTGTATCCCTGTTACTGACCACTTCCAGATGTGAGAAATGTTACTGATCTTTTGCAAGGGGTATAAACTCAGATTATGTGACATATACTGTAGGAAGGTGAAGTGCTGCAACAATCTGGATGAAAAAGGGAGCAGAGCAAGTATCTGGGGAGGAAGGGAAAAGAGATAGGTGTGTGGAATAACGAGCCGAGGAAACAGCCTGTGTGTTTAAGCTAAAATTGAACTATCCTCAAAGAGCTTTGCTTGGTTCTGAAGTGAAGATTCCTCAGCCTGAATCTGTTCTATTACAACAATGTAAGTAATTACTTTGGAGACTTGTAGTGATATAAGGTGGAAGTAATTAAAAGGAGAATTGGACTTGCTTTGATGGATAAAGAAGAGGCCCAAAGTTTCAAAGGAGCAGGCAACAATACTTTGTGTTTCCATGTCACTCTTCATTTGAAGTTCTTGTGTGCTCACAAATAGTAATTAAGCTTCAGAATAGCTACTTTACAGATTACCAGAATAAGGTGTAAAGAGATTAAACAATGTGTCTAGATTGACAGAGTGAGTGAAAGCAGAAGGAAAAGCAGGAAAACATCCTGCTTTCCTTTGCAGGAATGCAGTAACCAAAGTGCTGCCCAACACTGAAAATCCATTACTTGTTGAAGCAGCATCCCATGGAATTGACAGACTGGTGCTATTTCTGCATAGATCTTGTGCATTAAATTAGCTATTGAGTTCATCTTCCAGGATTATATTAAGATTGGCAAATAGGCCATCAGAGACTTGAAATGCTTGTATTGGTACACTCAGTTTTTGCACATCCCCAGAAGTTCTCAACAGCGCTCAGTGCCTCTAGCCAGGGGACCTCAACTCATGTTTTATGAAGAGGAGAGTAGGAAAAGGGTATGCTGAGAAGGGGGCCAAGCTATCAGTTTTAGCTTCATAGCCCAGATGCTACAAAAATACCACTCACAGCTCATGCTTCATTAACTTGTTTGGTAGATTAACCCATGTTTGTGTGGAATGCTTTAAACCTGTCTGCACTGATGCCATGGATTCCTCACACACTGTGCCGCTGAGGGCTGGATGATCCCACCCCATCAGCAGTTCTGGGAGCCATAGGATGGGAGCTGGCCAGCAGGTACATGCACATGGATGTGGAAGAGGCACAGACATGTGACTTCCCTGTTGCCTTATTCAGGAGAGCTTGATTTCTGCAAAGCCATTGCAAATCACCATCATTCTGCTCTGGTTTGATATCCCACTTCATTCCTGCTGCCCTGAACACCTGACTTGGAGTGCTGTCACACCTAATTAAAGCTAGGTGGGTAAAAAAAGATTGGGCTTCAAGTATAGCTAAACATCTTAAATTCATGCTGGGGCCAGATCTTGAGCTGCTGTATTTCAGCAAGGATATTATTCTATATCTGCTGAAGACATAGCTTCTGGTTTTTGATTAGCCAGAAAATAGCTTCCAAAAAAGCCTGGGAATATAATATGCTGGGAATTCTTCACAGACTGTTTTTCCATTAGAATTGGCTGCCAGCCTGCTTAGGAGGCTGTCTGACATCAGGTATATCTTTCCTAGGAAGTCTCTATTATCTGATACTGGTATTATTTTTGTGCCAATGATTGAATTAAACTATTCTGTTATTATTTCAAAATGAAAGCATCCTCATGTAAAAGCCCTAGATGGATAATATACTTTAATTCAGCTGGCCAAAACCACTTCTTTTGTTTTAAACAAATTAACCTAAAATTGAAACGAAAGTTCTGACAGTCAAGAAAGCGTAGTCCAAAATAGCTCACAAGTTACAGAGAGCTAATCAGGCAGATGTTTGAGACAGTGGAAGTAAATACTGATCTCATTCACACTGCTCTGAACTGAGAGCTACATGATGAAAGTCCTAGGAACTCCTTTGATCAGCTCCAGGCTGAGCTCATAATCACCAGCTATGGAACAACAGCATTTGGCTGCAAATTAAATCTCACATCTTCTCTGTAAGGAAGCACCCTGTCCCACTGCAGCAGGGACTTCAGCAGCAAGGAGTATTTGAGGATTGTTTTTTGTCACTGACCGAAGTTGAGGGGAGACTGATGAAGTGTTAGGCTGAGACACCTCAAAGGAACTGATTTTTGGAAATCCTCAAACTATCAGGCTGTTCTCAGGGCTGGCCCAAGTTAGGCACCCCAGAACAGGCATGCAAAATCACTAGTCCCTTTTAAAAACCATCACTCTTCATCTGCCTAGCGGGCAGATTGGAAAATCAGGCTAATGTAGAAATATTAACTGTGAAAAGCCTTGAAAGTTCTACAAATCTAAAAAAGGTACTTATTGGTGCCTGTAAATTCTGCGTGTATAGTGCAGGATTTCTTCTTCCACCGAGCAGTAGAACATGCTGTCCTTAGCTCCCATGCCCATGAAACTGTTAATATGCTGCATTTATGAATAGCCATTAGAAAAAGCGAACTGTCTTTGCAGTTTTGGTGCTCTGCCAGCCTGCCCGCTTGCCCTTATTCTCCTAGAACTGCTGCTGACTGTGCTGTGTTGCTCTTGAGGATGAATTAAGGCAGAGAAGGAAATATTTCTGATAATGATGCAAACTGAAAAGGGCTTGGTTTGCTTTAGAATTCTGCTCTAGGTTGTTTGGAAACCAGCCCAAATGGGCTTGAGCCACTCACACAGATCAGTTTACACAAATTGCTCTCAGTGGCACCTCCTAACAGGCCTAATTAACATCAGAGAGATAATTTATTAGATATTTGACTTCACTTTGCAGTTACAGACCATGTAAATAAGAGTTACCCTGGAAACACGTTAAGAGTGACTGTGGCACGTTAATACGACCCCACTGTACTTTCAGATGGATTCTAGGAACATGTAAAAAGGTGTTGGAAAATCCACTGCTGGAACTGAATACACTGTGATACATTTATTCAGGAGTTGGATTTTGTTCATTTAGGGCTCTTTTACCTCCTCCCACTCGTTCTACCTGTGACTCTCGTCCTGGCATTCTGATGAGCACTGTAAAAATTCACGTGTTGGCTTTGAAAAGCAAAATGATTCTATCCATCTGTGATGATATTAACATCTACTAAAAACTAATGAAATGGGTGGCATTATGATGTCAGGAGGAGCAGAGCCAAAGGTGGTTTTCTGAACGCAGACTCTTCATGAATCTCCCCAGACTGCCCAGCAGTCAAGGAGATTATATTCTCAACTGTTAAAGCTGTTTACACATACCAACCAGCACTGACTGCCTCTTTGTGGCAAGTTGTTTACATGAATTTATTTTGGGAAAATTCCATTAGACGGGACCAAGATTTCTTCATAAATCATTGAATTTAGCTTGTGTACTGATAAAATCTGGTTAGTCATTTATTCTTCTGAGCAGCGTTTAGTTATGAGTGTTCATTATTTGTAAGGAGCAGCTTACATGGGTAATATAAAAATAATGGATTGCCTATGGCTGTTTTCAGTGGTGGATATTTTACTCTGCTGGGAAAGATGTATTAGAAAATCACCCTCCTTACCAATTCAGCTAATAAAACAAAGGACTCATTAACTGGAGTCACAGACCTAATGTATGCTCTGAATTTTGCTAATTTAGCCAGCAAAAATCTCCCAGTGAGACACTGAAACTGCTTTGAAAGTGGTCCTGCAGATCTGTTTGCTGTAGTCTGTGGCTGTGTCCTCTGGAGCAGTGGGGGTCTGGCTGGGATATTGCAGTGCTTTGACTCGAAGGAGTCGATGCTGTTGGATGGGGCTGCAGCGCCCTTATTTCATGCACAAGCACAGACTTTTCACAAAGTACCATTTACCACATCGCAGGCATATACAGAGTTTGGGAGGACACAAAATTCATTCCTTAGTTTTGAACACAAGCTTACTCTAGCTCTGCAATTTCAGGTGAATCCACAAAATGTCTGAAAAAACAACTCGCTCAAAATTCTGTAATTTATAAAGCATCTTTTCTACTGATTTAAAACTTCTTTACTAGCGTTTGCTACTTATATAGCAAGAGATCATCACTATGCATTTTAAAAAGGCCCAAAAAGCAAAGTCAGGATCGAGACATCAGTTTTCATACAAACTTCTGGCAGGACCGGGATTCTGATTTCTTCATTTCAAGCAAAAGGACCAAGGTCAGATTCTTTGTCAGTACAACTGGAATAACTTCTTTATAACTGTCTGCATCAGTTTACACTAACATGGAATTTGACACATTGCCATCAAATGGAAGGTGACTTTTCATCCTCTAAATTCACACAGACATATTAATCCAACACTGAGGTTTGGCATAATCTTTAATTTTATATAGCACATTTCTTCTCCAAGTGCCTCACAAATATCACCCAAACACAGCCATGTCTGGTAGGGAAGTTAGAGACATTCCTCACTGCTCACCAAAGAAGGCAACTTAACGCCTCCTTTTATTAAAAATAACATTAATTCAGAGAGCCACAGTTTCAATTGTGTTGGAAATATTCAGTCACTCAGACTGAACGGCATGAAGCTCAGTTAATGAGGTGTTTAGCTGCTCCTTCCAGAGCAGCTCCTTCTGTACCTCTGCTTCAGGCAGTCTCTGTGTCTCTTGGATGATTCTAGATCTTTACCTTGAGTTAATAATTTGCAGGTCATCTTCAGAAGTTTGCTTATTGTAATGTCCAGTTTCCACAAGGACAAATGGATTACACCTCCTGCAAACAAGGCTGTTGCCACGACATGATAGTAAACTGTTGGCAGTAATGC
>VYZR01087748.1:17026-33518 GCA_013400675.1 Oxylabes madagascariensis
TCCAGGGCAAGCAATATTTTGTTATGGAAGAAATATTTCTGGTGACTATTAGGTATTTTCTGTCTCATCTAGTGAATTTCTTCTTCCACAAGTTTGTATCTTCACCTTCACCAGGAAACCCAATAGGCAAGTTATTGTGTCTGCTTGTATGAGTCTTAAAGCAGGACCATCTTTCTGTGAGCAAATATCTCAGATGGAGATTCAAGCCATCCTCCTGAGACAGAGGAATAAGCACAAAATCCTGCTCTTTAGACCAAAGGAAAAGGTTAGGACAACACAGGTGGTTTATAAGTTAGTCTCTGGATTAATTCAGTCAAATAAGAGGATTTAAGACAGACTAGCAGAACTGGAGTCTGGATGTTTGCTGCCTGTGCAGGTGAGGGGAAAATGCATGAACAACCCTTGAGCTCCCATAAGCTCCTTCCCCACACATCAGGCTGTGGATGCTGATTTTAGGGCTGCTCTTTACCTTTGCAGAGGCAGTGGCATCAGTGGATATTAGGAACTGGAAAATGAGTTCCACATATGCAGGTCCAAGTGGAGACATTCCGCTTGCTGGACTGCAAGCTGCTGCACACTGCTGATGTTCAGAAGGACTTCCCCTTTGCAAGCAACAGCTTTATTTCCCAGCTTGGGGTCCTGAAGGACTCTCTCAGAAACCTCTCCCTGAGAAATACACAGGGTCAGCGTATATCCCAGCCAGCTCAGCCCTAAACTCTGCTTGTTTGGCCCAATCAACTTTTGGAGCTCACCAGCCACACGAAAGCATTGGAGCATCCCTGGAAAAGCAGATGTGGCTGAGGCTGAACTTGGGTGTGAATTGGACTCCAAAAGAGAAAATTCTCACTTAGGACAGCGTGGGAAGTCCTTGAGCAGCAACAAGCTTCAGGCCAAGCAGTGACTTAATTTTTTTTTTTTTTTTTTTAAATCTCCTTATTGATTATTTGCTTTTTAAAAAAAGATTCTCAGACCCAGTCCTCCTGAAAGCACTGGAGGGATCCAGGGCAGTGTGGGCAGGATTTACGTGAGTGCCTCCAGAGAGCTTTGCCAATGCCCCTTTGTCCTGGCCAATGCCTTCTCTTCCAACCCTTGGCCTCTCCAAGGCAGACACTACCAAGTCAGGAGGAACTGAGATGTATTTTTAGGTGGTTTGGAGCTGTGGATTTTTGCCTGCAGAAAATGCTGTGCTTGCCTTCTCCCTGACCCAAGGCAGCTCTGCCTGCTGGGCTTCCAGAGGCAGAAAGTGGAGCAAGGCTCAGTGTGACTAATAGGGAAAGGAAGGAGTGCTCACACCACTCACCAAAATACACCCTGTGGCAAGGATCCTGCCTGGGACTTCCAAGGGATGTTCTGCTCTCTAAAGCATTAGGAAATTCTGTGGGTCCAGCCTGTCCTGGGGATGAGGACTCCTCTTGCTTGACGGTGTCCAAAGCCATCCCAAAGTGCAAGGAGGACCACTAGGGAGGTGGAGGAGATCCTGGCTGTTCTTTCCCTGACAGTGCCCATGTGCAGGGGCCTGCTCTCTGCAGATGCTGGGCAGAGCCTCAGAGGCAGCATGTCCAGTGACCCCAAGTACAGAGAACTTTGGGTTCTGCCTGGTTTTCTGTATCACTTTGGGAAAACTCCTTGGCTTGTCCACCTCTTTTCATCTTTTTTGCCTTTTACACAATCCTTAGGGACATAATTGCTTGTACCAGAGGGGCTGCAGTGTTAGGAATGCTGAGGCATTAAAGGCCATGTTATTCAAGCTGGAAAATCTCGCACTGGAATGAGTAAATCCAGAAACAGGGACAGTTTGATGTTTCACCCAATAGATAACTTTTAACTGATTAAAATGACGAGATTAGGGAAAACTTTAGCTTCCTATAAAACAACCAGAGTAAAGATAAGTAATTAGACAAAGGCTATCTATCAAAACAAAACCAGAAACAAAACAAAACAAAAACAAACAAAACAAAACAAACAAAAACCCCAAACAAAACAGAACTCACAGAAAACAGTCTCCCCTATGGCTAAAGGCACAAGCTATAAAATAGATTTTTTCGTTTTTCCCCCTTCACAAACCATTTAAACATAAGTAAGAAATCAGTAGCCCCCTCTTCAGAGGCACCCTAAGGAATAAAAATGCAGTGAATCATGACACATAGTCTGTGTGTCTATCTGATGGCAAGCATCAATGGCTTCCCTTACACAGGGTGCCCAGGGGGATAGAAGAATGCAGGGAATAGCTTACTAGTTTCTGTGTCTGTCTGGTGGCAGAAATCCATGTTTTCTTATAGAAGACACTGTGGTAATGCACGGGCAGCCTGTCAGTGTGTGTGTGTGTGTGTGTGCCTGGCTTTCTGGTGGCCAGGCACAAAGTGGGATTGAAATGTTGCCACTCAATCATGGCTGCTGTGCCAGCAAGGCACGATTTTGGGCTCAGTCCCTCGCAGCAGAGGCAGAAATGTTTGCCAGGCAGGTCCGTAAGGGGAGCCAAGGACAAGCATTGGGAGACTGAGAATGCTGGGGGGAATATCCAGAGTTTAATAATGGGAACAGATGTTGATACAGGAGTTTGTTCTGACGTGTGGGATGGGAATAATGGTAGAAAGAATCTTCTCAGGCTCTGGTTTTGAGTGGCAGTGCAATAAAGCACCAAACACCAGTGCTACTGCAGATCACTGGTTTCTAAGCTGCTTCTGGGTGAACGTTGACAGCATTGCAAACCAACAGGTCCCAATATTTGACTGCCCATTAGCCTGAACCTCACAGACAAGAACAGGGAGTCAGAGAGGGCCAGAGCCAGCCAGTCCCAAAGGAAGAAATTTTTTATCCATAATGCTGAGTGATCTGTTGAAGGGCTTATCTCTGAAAATGAGTTTATTTTACCTGCACACACTTTCAAAAGGGGCTGTCTGGCAGGCCATGAGCATCACCCAGGGATCTCTCCATAAATTCCATCTGAGCTTTAATACTTTGTACAGGAAGTTAACCAAGTTATATCTACACTGAGGTGTAGATGTACACACCTGAGTATCTTCACAGGGAAGAGTAAAGATATACAGGGTAATTTTAAATAGCTGATGGGGACAGAGATCAGTCCGGCTGCACTCAGCATGGGATCATTTGCTCTACCAGCACTACTCTGCCTTTTTCTTGCAGGACTCCTGTTGCTGTGTGAGCTCAGTGATTTCCAAAAGGGGCTCCTGTCTCTGCTTTACATCTCAGTGAGACACCCAGACATGCACCAAGTCTTGATTTAAAGACTGGAAGGAACAGGAGTCTTGTTCATCCCTAGATAAGATACCACAGTGATGAACTGCCCTCACTGTTAAATTTGTGCAAGTTATTTCTTGGTATAGACAAAGTCCCTAATGTTGACATTCTGATCTTAAAGGGAAGGGGTTTCTAAAGACCATGGCTGGTGCCCTTAAACCTCTTGGCTGCTCTTCCAAAGACTGATGATTTTTTCTGATAACAGCAGTGCTCCAAGGTCTAGGCAAGAACAGCTTTTTTCTCCTTACTTTGGTCCATGCTTCAATTCATCATTTCCTTATAGCAAAACATAATTTAAAAAACAAGCCGTAAAAAATTTTGTTCCTCTAGTGATTTATTTTGCTTTCATGGTGTCTGGAGACATGATGTACTCCCATCCTCTCAGAGTGGTTATTAGTATCTGGCTTGGCCATTTCTTGTGGAAAATCATAAAAAATGTTTGGTGAGCAAAAGAGAGATGCTAAGTGCTTTGGTGGTCTGATCAGGGAGGGTATTTAGGAAAACTGCATATTTTGTTTTGAATGAAATGATTGAGCTGTAGCCTTTTCTGGTGGCAGAGACACACAAACTGCAGCAGAGTTTTGTATTTTTCTTTTCAATCATTCTTTTCACTTACAATGTCTGAATGTTTTGTATGAAACTCCTCACTGGAATGTTTTCAATTTTAAATAACTTGTGGTGTTTTGGTGAAAGGTAAATAAGCATCCTGACAAGGCAACCATTGGAGCAGCCAAGGGCAGCTGAAATTTCATAAGAGTCAGAGGGTGAATAATTTCCAGTATTGCAGAAGATCAGGAGACCCATGGATAGTGGGTCTGAGTCAAAGGACTGAAAATCAACCTCAGCAGACTCTGGATCAGGCAAGTAAGAGAAGAACTGGCCAGCTGGGAGAGGACAGCTTTCCAGAGGACATTGTAATGCTTCACATGTAATTTCTTGGGCAAAAAACCAGCTGTAATCAAACCCTATTAGTACCAGAAATGTCCTTTTTTCCCCGTGTAATAATAAACATTGAGCTTATAAGGAATTAGAGGTACAACTTCAGTAAAGACAGGCTTCATTAAATCAGTTTTAACAAGAAAACCAAATTTTTCTCATTTTTTCAGTGGTTTTGGTCTATGCAATTTTTGAAAGAAAAACAGTTCAGAATTTTCATGAATGCATTGAAATTAGTAAATGTGAAAAAACAAGCCAAAATGTTACCACTGAAATGATACTAATGTAAGACAACTGAAGCCTAAAGTATTCAGCAATAGCAAATTAACACCTTCAAAATTAAACCCAGGAATTGTAACAGATTATTAGAAAAGCCAAATCATTTCATTGAACCTGCAGATAAACTACACAAATTCTAATAAAATATTTAAGAAAATGGCAAAAAAATAATGCTCACTGTGAATACTCTGGGACGTGGTAACTTCCATAGTTGTGTATGGAAAGGAGTTTTATAAATAGCCATAAATCACTTGTGGACCAGACATGGAATTGCTATCACCAGCATTGGAATTGGTGTTGTTATTGCAGTGACCTAAAATAACATTATGCTCCTTTTGGACACCCTGTGGGAGACCTTGCATCTCAATGATGGTTTATTCTGCTTCTATGATTTCTGCAATGATGTTGGCTGAAGAGCTCAGTTCTTCCCTTGGGCCTTGAACTGCAGGCTTTCAGCTGATTCAGGGTAGCACTGACCCACAATTTCGTGACTCTTTCCATAGCTCTGTGCAGGGAATTGCTAAGGGAAGACGAAATTCCATGTTGGAGGCTCAGACCTTCCTGTATCTGCCAGTTGTAACCCAGAGAGAAGATTCCTTAGGGAGAGTACAAAACTTGCGACACACAGTCAATATTTTGTGCATATTCTGTATCAGACAATGTTTTGTCCATATTCTGTATTTGTCCATATTCTGTACCAGTGAAAATTCCACATCAACCCCTTTCCACTGCAGTCCCCGTTTTCTATCTGTAACTAATGTATATGCATACACATGCATGTTTTGATTTGCCACTTCATTTAACTCCTCTGTGCTAAGAGAAACACTAATATTTATTTCAGAGCACTGTAAAGCTTTTTTTCCCTGCAGTGTCTGCTCTCTGATTCCAGGAGAACACTGTCATGTGAAAGAACCTATTCAAAATCCATTGCATTCCCATCCTTTTAATTTATGCAGTCAGATTTATACTCTGACTTCACATATCAGTTCTTGTCTGCTCTTGGGTTCATTTGCTTTCACAGCAGACAGAGCTGCTAAAGTAGCTGCACACATACCAGCCTTCTTACACTGGAATGATATTGTCCCTAGGTGGGTTTCCCTTTAATTGCCACAGATCCTCCCAGAAATTCTGGCAGAGCACATCACAAGTTCAGCAAACGAGAGACGATCGGATGATAAAAGCCTGTTTGTGCTGCTCTTAACTCAGTAGGAGCAAAAGCTGATTCTTCACATGCCCAAAATGAAATTAAGGGGGCTACTGAAAGAGGTGGTGGTTGCACGGTCACTTTAACCTGGCATAAATCTGGCTGCTGCTGAAAGGGGCAGTTCCACCCCTCTCCCCCTTGCTCTGCACCGAGTCACTTCTTTCACCCACTCTTGTCTGGCACTTGCCTGGCTGTGCAACGTGTTGGACCACAGGACCCTGCTGAGTATCAACTCAATTACTTGAATACTTTTTTTAAAAAATCAGTTTCTTGGGGTAGTAGAGGCACATAAATGCTTGCGCTGGGGTATGAGTGTGCAGGGATGGGTGTCTGGGGCAACAGGGAATGGAAGAACTGCTTCTCCAGCAGCAGCCCAAAGGGCCATTGGATGATGGATGGCCTGATTAGACCAGCAGCATCCAAGCCACAAAAATGAAACTATCTAGGCAAGGCTGTGAACTTTTCACATTTCTTGGCAACTCTTCTCCTCTCTCATAAGCACCTTCCCATTTCTCAGTAGCCACTCAGCACTGAGGTTTGCAAGCACTTTTTGTCCTAAGAATCCCTTTAGCAGTAAAGACAGTTATCTGTGTTGCCTTCTTTTTTCCATTTGTAATGTCTACTATCCCCCAGCAGCACTACTCCTGCCATGTCAAATTAATTCAAATTTCTTCTTGTTCTCATTTTATTTTCCTTTTACCACATCATGCGTGCCATCCTAAACTTTTCCGGAGACCAGTCAACCAAAGAAAAACAAGGTATTTTTCCAAATTATCCAAACAATGAGCATTTAATTTCTGAGACACATCCCAAAGACCATTTCCCAGTTCAGTGAAATACTGTCCTAGTTCTGTTGGGCTCAGGGGCAGCACACAGTTGAGTTGTCCCAAGAGCAAAGCAGCGCTTTGGTTGTGGCTCCTGGGTTTCCTCCTTTCCAAAAGCAGCAATCCATGTTTGCATTGTGCTTGGCTCTGGCCGCGTTCCCCTCCTGGCTGCCTTGCTGTGCGAGGGGTGCCAAACCAAAATTCCTCAGCTCCCCTTCCCAGCCCACCCCATCCCCACCCGTCTGTGTGGGAACGGGGAGGCCACTGCTGGGACCCGCCACACCAGCAGCCAAGGTAAGAGAAGAAAGGGGAAACTCCCACTGCCAAACTCTGCCACAAGAGAGAAAATCCCATCTCCACTGCTGGGGCTGGGCAGCTTCAAACCCACGGCAATGGGAACTTTTGTAGCGTCTGTGACTTTTTCTTTACTGTGATGGGAAAAGCCCCTGTGTGTGGCATATTTGCACAAGACTTGACACCAGAATGTGCTGGAAAAGTGAAGCATAAAACCCAGTAACAGAAGAAGAAAAAATGTAGGATCATCCTGGAAAGACAGAAATCTTCCAGGTCAGTGTTTTGCATTTGTCCATCCTTGTTTCAGTTTTACCACAAAGCTGGTGTTAATTAGTGCTGGTTGCACCTTCTGAATCCAGTTGTCTGGTGCAAAACACTCTAAACTCCACAAGCTTCATCCTGTGCCTCTGTTTTAATTGTACTGGGGAGAGTCTGGGACCTGTAATCCCCCAAAACCTGCCCATTCCAAAGAACAGCAGGATTTGCGTGTGTGTTCTTACATTGCTGTGTCACAGTTCTTCCCCTGCCAGTGGAGAGTGCCATGTGGAGATGTCCATGGAGTCAGTGATCTGTCCAGCTTACAACAACAGTCTCTGGCCATTAAAATCCCTTTCTGAAGGAAAAAAAACTATGCTGAAACAAGGTTTTATTTTTAGGTGGAACCTCCGAAGTCAGCTTGCCATGAGGAGTTCTGACATTCTGCTACTGGTTTGAAATACTTGCACTGTGAGGATAAAACTTAAAATGTCAGTAAGGCTTAAAGTTTTATGTAACTAAGCTCTGAGATAAATTATACACAATTTAACAAGATGTTCTGCGAAACAAACAAGTTTTCTGCAGAGAATTGTCTTTGTGGTTTTAGTCAAAACACAAGAGAAACGTTCTTAGTTTCTTTTTTATTTGACACATTTTCAGAAGAAATGTGCTCTTTCTTGCCATTTTGGTTTGTTGGGGTTTTTTTTGATAGCTTGCTTGAAATGATTTCTAATTTTTTGAATTGCTCTGGTCTGCTGTTTTCCCTCCCTGCTCTTGGAGTAATTTCTCTTTCTTTCTCTCAAAAACTGATTGCATTTGTATCATCTCCAGACAGGTCACAGGAGGTACACTGAATGCACACTGGATATGTTGCACATCTGGTTTATATCCTCCTCCCATCCCACAATGCAGTATTTCTATATCATTACCATATATCAAAGCACAAAGGACACACATACTATGGAGCTAAGTGGACATAGTACATGAAACACAACTAAAATCTCAATTAGATTAAAAGAGCCCCTTCTCTTTTATGCACAGTTCCCCGTTTGTGCAGTAGAGCAGTACCAAACTGAGGAACTGCAATACAATGTAGAGTTTTCCACTTTATGTTGGCATAAAAGGCCAACAAACTCAGTGTTCTGGGTTTTCTTTGCAACAGCCTTCTGGCATTTGTGTGTAATCCTGAGAGACTCATTTCAGGGATAGAAAAAAGAAGTTTCTATTTAGACAGAACACGCATTTGTCCCTCATTTTTCATGATATGGACTAAAACAGGGGTTGCTATACTACCTGTTGTTTGTAGGTCATTTCTCAGGAACCCTTGAACCTGGGACTTCAGCAGAGGGGCAACATGTCCTGTAGGTGACAAAGGTAGTGGAGTTGCCTTCAGATCAGCATCCACTGCCCCTTCTCTGTCAGTCCATCTGCTCTCTTCTTAGGAGAGGGGAGAATCTTTCTTGGTCAGCACAGGACAACAGCTCTGGATCAGTGTGAAAGGACTAAGCCAACAATGATCCCTGAGGCACCACCACTACAGGCCAGGAGATCCTCAGAGCGAGGGAGAAAAATGCACTTCATGCTGCCTTGGGCTCCTCTGGGTCTGGCAGTCTCACTGTGGAATGTATTTGTCCCATGGGAAGGTTTGGTTTGGCTGTTGGCAGCAGCAGCAGCTTTCTAGGGGTTCATCTCTAAGTTTGAGCAGCTCAGACCTGCTCTGTGTTTCAGACTTCTGCAGCGGCAGAGCCAGGCAGGGCTGCAGCCCCCGCTGATGAGATGAGCTGACACATTTGTGGGGCAAGCAGGCAGTGCTGGGGCACTGACAGACTGACTGACAGCCTGAGGGATGGGCTGACAGCCCAGCAGACGGGGTGCTGGGCAGCCCCAGAGCAAGCAGCTTAATGAGGGACTGAGTGTGCAGCCCCTTGTAAACACCTTGTGAGCCTGCAACGTCACAAGGCAATCTGGCAGCCCAAAGATTAGCTCTCGTAACTGAAATCTCTGCTTCTATAAACCCTTGAGTTTAGGGAAAAAAAAAAAAAAGAAAAGGCCCTCTTTCAGACCTAGGCCCTGAAAAGGTGTGACAGCAATGGGAGCTCAACCAGTTACTCGCAGGGATGGTACGTGCTGGGAAGGGCAGCACCAATTGCCCATTGTCTCCATCCCTCCATCCCCCCAAACCAACGTGCACTCCTGCACCTCCACACTCCCAGTTCCACTCTGATTTGCCCCTGGATTGAATTAAGCTGAAGGATCAAAGAGCAAAGCTGGGACAGTTTTCACACACAGCAGAGACCAGAGTTGTCTGCTCTCAGAAACCAGTGCTGTGTTTGTCCCTGCTGGCCTCACCTGATTCAATCAAAGCACAGCCCAAGGTCTGCTGTCCCAGCCCCAGCGCCCTCCCATCACATCCTGTCAGCTTTCTTCCCACTCAGACTTCTCCCAACTTTGCCCAGTATGCTCCAAAATGCCAAGAAGTTCAATTCCCTTTTTTTTTTTTCTCCCCCTCTGGAGTTGGCATTAAAGCTGAAAGGAAAGACATTTCTGTCTGGTCAGAGAGGGGGAATATCTGTTCCAAATGCTTTTAAAATAGGCACATCAAACTTTATGATACTCCCTCTCAAACAGTGGATTCTATTTTCCTTATATAAAATTTGGAGCAATTTTCCATGCCCACATCCATGCAGCCTGTCTTATTCCTGGGTTTGAGGAGGCTGGGTCTGCACTAACTGAGCAATGCACGGTTTCTTAAGGTAAACTTGCATTTTTGTAAGCATTAAATCTTCAATTTTAGAGTGAGCTTCTATTGAAAGGGTGGCTCTTAGTAAATAATAATACACAGTTACAGAGTTAAATGCAAACTCTTAAGCAGAATTAAGCTACTTTATTTACAGATTTCCTCAGAGCATGCAGTCCATTATTCCACCCTACAAATTTTAAGACGGTCAAGGTGATGTATTTATTGTTCCTAAATACCCCACCCTAACCCCAATCAATTTGAGCAATGGCTGCATTGTCCATGTGACAGAGAGAAGGAGGTGAGGTTTGTAGGCAGTAAACTCTGCTCATGAGGCAGATGAAGTGAACAATGTCTGAGTGATAACATTATGCTAAATGTTGATCTCCCTGATTTTCTGTAATCACTACAGCTCCTTTCAACATCCAGTCCGCTCTGTCACCACGGGATGGACATAGCCATGGCAGCCCAACTTTACTGAGTTTGTCTGCATGATATACAAACAAACTGTATATATACAGTTATATATTTTATGGGGAGGTGTTTGACTCTGTGTGCCACAGGAGTTGAGTTTTGAGAGGGAATACTTGGCACTTCTGTAACTGAATTTCAAAAATAAAAGGCAGCTACCAAAAAGTGCATAGGTTGATAAAAACTTGGCATCTTTTGCAGTCCTTCTCCACTGATGATGCCCTGCATCCATCTCCTGCAGGATAGAGATAGCAGATGAGCACAGCTGAAAACAAATGAGACACGTGTAGGAATAAATTGGGGCAACAGTTAAGGAAAAAGTGATCTTGCTGTAATTTCATATATTTTCTTGTCTTGTTTAATTTAAGGAGTTATGTTCTAAAAAAGCGTGTTTTAGTGTTTCTGTTGTCCCTGAGCTTCTCTCTCTGTGCTGGTGATTTACTGTGTACAACCCAGAGCTGGAATCCGCCTCTCCCTCTGCTCAGGCAAATCCTTCTGGGCACACGTGTGTCCATCAGACCTGCTCGTGTGGGAGCGTGGCTTGTGGATTCAGCAGCAAAGATGTTGATGCACATGGAGCAGAGTTAAAAGTCTGGGAATAAATCAGCTAGGTGGTTTGAACATTTGTCACCCCTGGTAAACAGGAAATAGATGGGCGAGTGAATTGATGGAAGTAGCATCCTCCTAGCCCTTGGCAGCCATGACGTTCAGCCTGTGCAGGATGATTCCTTTCCTAAGCAGAACTGAAGATGCTTCAGCAGTCTCTAGGTGTAAATAATGCTGCAGCCCCTAGTTAGCCCAGTTGTGGAACGATGACAGGAAAGGATTGCCTCCACAGGCTGAGCCGTGCCGGAAAAAGAGCAACTTTATTTACATCTTTCACATTTTATAGGACTCCAAAGGGATCCATGGATTGGAGGTGAGAGTTGCCACCTCTCTCGCCCACTGGCCAGGTCAATGGTCAGTCAGCTCTCTCCTCCTCCATGAAAATATGAAAACAAACCATTTGTTGATACTTAAAGTGTGGGAAAGATCTTGATACGTATACAAAACATTTTTCATCAGAAGGCTACGCGGGCACACCCAGTCAGTTCATCATCCATGCTCCTTGGGATGGATCCCAGCCAGAGTTACAGCAATGCCCTGTTTAGGGCACTCTGAAATCCAGTGTCAGACCAGCTGGTTTGAGGGAAATTCCTCTTTGTTTCCTGGGTGGATGAGCTGCCATGAGTTCCTTTGGGGTGAGTCAGCCCTAGGTGCTGCTGGAATGATGAATTCAGGGGCTGGTGGGGGCAGAGCTAAATGAGACAACCACAGTGTTCACCCTCAGACACAGCAGTGGCAGTGGGTAAGAAAGCTTTAACCTCCCTGGGCAGTTTGGGCACAGCTGCTGAGGAGGCTGTGCAGCGGACAAAAGCAGCCTAAACTGCACAGAATTCTCTTCAGTTCACCAAGGCTGCTGTGGAGAAGGTCTGAGCAGGTCCAATTCACACTGAAAGCTTGGGGTGAGAAAAGGATGACTTGTCTGACTCCAGAGGTCATGGTCTCTCACACCCATGAGGCAATTCCTTCCTGAGTCTGGGCTGGAAAGCTGTAACTGCTGCAATCACACAGAATGAGTTCTGTAGGCACACACCAATAAAAAAATAAACTGGCTTCTTATCAGCTGGAGGGATTTTGGTTTTTGACTCTATTTTTGTGATTGTTCATTTGTATGAAGCTCATTGCATGCAAGTTTCTCTTAAGAAATGCTTTTAGCCCCAAAGCCATATTAATATTTAAACTGTTGTTCTCGAGCAGTGCAACAGCTGTGTGATGTGAAATAAAGACATTTTTCTCTCTTTCCCTGAGCAGCTCTAAAGCATCAAATGGTAAATGGAGAAGAAGGGGATTTTTTTTTTTCTGCTATGACTCATATAAAATACCAAATACTAACAACTCACCCCCAAACCTCCTCTGGTGCTATAGATTTGATCTTAGCAAAACTTTGTGTATCACTGAAATGCACTCAAATATTGAGGACTTAAAAATACATTACTCAGGGCAGAAAACTTTCATGAGAACCTTAATTTCTGTAGTTGGAATGCTGAAATGCAGTTCAGATCCATCCACTGTTGAAACCTAAGCTACGTTTCTATAATTTAGAGCACATTAAAATATTCATAAATATATATACATGTAAAAATAAATACAGACACAAATCCACTTCATTTATTTGTTTTGCTTTTGAGCAGAAATGAGCCTAAAATCATGGTTTTCACAACTGGGACATGAATAAATGTATTTGCATAGTTGGCAGGGCTGAATGATGGCAGAGCTATGGCCCTACCATGAAGCCCCTGCTCAGACTTGAGCCTGGCCCACCTCAGAATGGCCAGTAAATGACAGAATTGGGAAGAACAAGATATGTCACACACCTTGGAACTGCTCCCTCCCTAAAGGCATAGAATCTGCTGTACACCATTCATATTTCATTTTTTTCTTTGTACCCAGCAGAGCTAGAACCACATTTTCTAAGTGAAAAATGAAATTCTGGTTCCTTCCTGGGACTCTAGGATGTGACCAGTAGCAGTTCAGCTTTGATCCATCCCTGTCAGTTGCTTCCAGGAAGAATTTGCTTTGTGAACATAACATTTGACAAAGATGTATTTTATCTCTTTTAAGTGATTGTAGTTTCATTTTCAGCGAGGTGAGGAATCAACACGGCGTACTCTGAATAGGACTCTGCTGGGTTGGGACGGTCCATGAATGGTAACTACATCTGCAGCCTCAGAGCAGGTGTTCAGCAGCAGGCAAGAAAGAAATGATGGAGTAAATTTTATACAGGTTGGCCTCAGATGCCTTGTTATTTCCCAGTAAATTAAAGAGTCTTCCACTGGATCTTTAAATTTATTATACCAGTATTATTCCATGATTGCAGAAACAGCCTGACCCTGTTTTGCTGGAGTGTTCCATTCCCTACAGAGGAGAGCCCAGTGCTGCTCCTGTGTGGACCATGGCACCAATAAATTGAGCACAAAACCATTTTTGTGGCTTTTCCTGGGGTGGCCACTCAGTATTGCTCTTTATTTTTCACTGGTTTTTGGGGTTTTTTTCCCAGAACCTTAATCAAAGCATTTGCCAGGGGAAAAAAAAAAAAGGAAAAAAAAGTGCTCTGCTAATTGCCTGTGCGCTTATAAACCGTATTTTGGTAATAGAAGCACAGGAGTTTATTACTGATGCTGGAACTAGTCTTATACAGGATATGGGAAGTAGATAGAAGTATATCCTGCACTGATGGAATATTGAGCTCAGTTGATGTCTGGACAAGATAAGTGCTGTGGACCAGATATTCCAGTCCATTTTAGGACTGGTCTCAATTTTACGGACACTACAGGCACATATTCAGAGCCACACCAAAGGTTCTTAGCAAATCTCTAAGCCAGGTACATTATGAACATCTGAAGCATTTTGCTGAATTCATTTCTTGAAATCAGTCAATAGTTGCTGTTTATTCTGACAAATACAAAATACAAAATTAAGCAATGTTCTGCCTCACTTTGATCTAAGAGCTCCTGTATTTAAGGTTGGCTCACTCAATTTAATAAATATATGTGCATGATGCTTGTGTTATATAGAGAGATGCCCAAATGGATCTTTAGATCCAAATCTCCCCAAATGTGGAAAAAAGAAATGCACTTCAACAGATCATCTCTTACTGAAAAAACCAAAATGTGAAGATGAGCTTGAGATTTGGAATAACACTAGTGCTCCAAACTTTTGGTTTCATGTTGAGCCAACACTGGGCTGCCCTGCTGCCTTGATAGAATAAGGAGAGTTTTAATACCTCAGAGTTCATTGAACCTCTTCTGCTTTTTACTGTTTTTCATTTTAGTTCACATCTCTACCCCCAGACCTGAAAAAGGATTAAAATGCCAGATAGGAGACAGATCACTCAGCATTTCTAATCACACACCAGAAATCTCAAGATACATAGTTCTCACAAGTTTTTCTACTCTTTGTAGACCATAAAAGGCTCAGATAACCTTCTAAAATCCACTCTGATCTCTTTAGTCATTAAAAAATAAGTTTTCACTGAGACTCTAAAGTAGGCTCCTACTGCAGTGATCACATTCAATCAATCCAATTTCACTCCACTGCTTCAGAAATTATTTATGCATTCATTCACTGGGAGTAACAGAAGTCTTCATTCAAAACAATATTCTGACAATTGAAACAGGGCTGGAACTATTGCAAAAGAAAAAAAAAAAAGCCCTGGAGTACTGCAGGGAAACATTTCCATACGCTTTATATCATAATTTCAGATGGTTATAGGCATTTTCTTTGTAACTCTTTTTCATATTCATGTTTCAGAAATGCTCCAGAGCAGCTGTCCTGTCATTGTGAGTGGAAGAATGTGCTGACCTGCTCAGCCTCCCTGAGAAGCAGACAAATACTGAATCATCTAAACTGCAAACTGGTGAGTTTAGTGTTGCATTTTCTGTTACCTTCATCACTGTGAAAGTGACTTTCAAATAAAGCAAGTGACTGACCTGCTTTCAGGGAGCTTTCTGGAAATTCCAGTCTTGGTAAATAAGAACTTCTGATGCATGTTTTCCTGCAAGGTAAGTCTGATAGAAAGAGCCAATTAGTTGAACTGCCAAATTGCTGAGTGGCATTAGTGTAACTACTTCATGTCCTATTTATCTGTCTGTGATAAAATGTTTTGGCCTTGCTGAAGAAGTTGATGCTTTCAAAAATGCCAGCCTTGCCCTTTTTTCAATGAATTGTTGTATATTTAAATTAAAGCACATACTATTTATCTGCTCTTTATAGAGAGACACTACATTTCTGGCCCTGGGCACAGTCTGCCTTTTCAGTACACTTTGTACAGCACCTAACACATAGTTCCCTCTGCTGCTAAAGACAATAAATGTAGGAAGATAATGTCATGCCCTGAAGAGTGATGCTTTTACTTATTGATCAGTCTGCAGCTTAATTTGGGGTAACTGAACATGGATCAAATGATCTAATCTGAGAGGGAAAAAAAGCCACAAACCGCTCAGTTGGATATAAAATGATGGAATATGCATTTCTTCCCTGAAGCATCTGGTCACTGTCAGTGTTATCCCATTACAGAGCCATGCCAATGTCTACCTTTGTTATATTTTAATTACTATGGGTTGGAGGCAACAAGTACAAAAATGAAATAGAAGAAAAAAAAATCTCCAATTCTGCCCAAAAGATTGAGTTTTGTAGAAAAGGATGTCCTAACCCTCCAGCCCTTGCCTGCAGAATTTTTCCATTAGGTGCAAATCTGTGCCAACACTGTCTGTTGAGTGATGGGTATAAGTTGATAAGCGACTAAGAAAAGCTTATAATAGCATTTAGTTAAATATTTTCTATACTGTTTAACTTAAAACCTTTCTACATTGGAGGCATAACCTTTCATCCTGTTTAACTCGTGAAATGCAAAGAGGAGGCTTATTCGGTGCATCAAGAATTTTGAACAGAGCATGAACACAGAACAAGAGATTTTGTAAGGAAAAATGGGAGGAGTGGCTGGAAAGAACCTTCCCTATCTTGGCTTAGCTGCTGGAATAAATTAAACACTGTTGAAGACCTCACCCGACGCTCGACTGTGGAAATGGGAACTGTTCTTTGCCAGGTTCTTGCAGCCTGCTCTGAGGAGGGGACCGTACCGATGACTGCAGAGCTTCCTTCTCAAAATTATTCCATGATCTCGAGGAATAAGACTGAAAGAATCTCATCTAACAGGCACGAATCTGAAAGTGTCTTGTCTTCTATCAGGCATCCCATTTTCCACCCAGAAGGGAAAACAGGACAATCTGTGTCTTGCCCTCCTACGTGCAGCGCTTTGCTTTGGGATTATCCTCATTCTTTGAACGCAAAAAATCCCGTTATCAAAATGCTGCTCTATCGAGTTCATATCATTAATTCCACACCGCGGAGCTCCGGATCTCTGCCGTTCACCGCTCAGGTGGCGCCTTCCCTCCGCGCACACACAAAGGTAGCGACAACAAAGCCTTGTGCGAGCAGGGCAGCGGCCTCGGGGCAGCATGTGGGTGCGGGGAGCGGCGAGCGGGCGCCGGGGCAGGCGCCGGGCTGCGGCTGCAATCGGTGCGTTGCCCCTTTAATTGTGTCCCCAGCCCTCGGGCGTCCGTGTCCAACGCCCACGTCAGCAAATACCTTTTGTTTCTCTCCCGTTCGGGCTCGCAGGGCTCGGGGCTGCGG
>VYZR01087751.1:0-10905 GCA_013400675.1 Oxylabes madagascariensis
CACGTCCCCTGGCACCGGGGGCAGCTGCCTCACGCATGGAGCCCTGGTGCCACTGCTGTGCCACCCTCCTCCCAGACACTGCAAGTTCAGGCTGCCTTCTGCCAGCAGAGGTACTGAAGTCAGTGTGTGAGGAAGAAAAGCTGATGTAATGCCTCCCAGGAAAGTGATGAAAGAAAGAGGAAATAAACGTTTGGCTTTTTGTCCTCTTTTTGTCTCAGAGTCACTCATTTATATTATTAATATCGTTATTTAAAACTGTTTAAGAGACAGGGCGTCTGCACTCACTTCATGGGTTTCAGAAGTAAGGGGTTTGGGGTTTTTTTTGGAAAAACTAACTAAAAAACATTTTAAAGTCTTTCAGAAAGATAATCCCCTACTTTCAGTCCCCATCTCTCTCTTCATTTGCATGCCACAATCTTAGCGTCTTATGTCATAGTGGCTTGTTTTTTTGGGGTTTGTGTTTGGTTTCTTGTTAAGGAGGTAAAACAATATAGTCCTGTACAGAGAATTCATCATAAGTGTTGTCATATTTTCACTTACTGCTTAAAACAATGAGGACTAAATCTGAGTCTTTTCTGCAGTATAAATAAACCAGTATGTATCTTATACAACTCATACCTAGTCTTTTATTTACTTAATTTAGTTTATTTCTAAGCCCTCCATTTTCATGGTTTTCCCTAAGGTAGTAGTAGATGAGCAATAATTTTATTACAAAAGATGCTACCTATACTTCTATAAATTATTTCCACATTGCCAGCAAGCCAGCATGGAATGAGAGTAGAGATGTCTGCTGTAAATCTAATGTAGCTGATTATTTTCAAGCAGATGGACAGAACAACAAAAGCTGTAGCAGACATCCATCTAACCTGTCTGTTCCGAGTATTGCATTTCTGCAGCTCAATTTTATTTAAATGTTAGGAAATTCTGCTGTTCTCAGTATGTGCCAGAATGCAAAGCACTGATCATTCCAGAACAACCATTAATCCAATCTGTGGTCAAGGAAAGAACATTGACTTTCAGCTAATAATCATTCTGGCATTACAGATAACATGTTTATAAAATGAGAGGGAACCATGTCCTTGTGTCTTGGTCAATGAATCCTGCAGTTTTATATTTATTATGGCCTTAAAAATCTATATTCAGACTCTTTCGTGAATCACCCTCCTAATTTCTCTTCTTTCTTTGCAATAAAAGAAAAGCTTTATCTCCTTCAGTGACTTCTGCATTTCTTTTCCAGAAAGTCTATGAGAAAAAAATACCTCTTCAATGCACTTGGGACATCACATAAGTGATGCTATCCAAATAACTGACCCACTTCCTAATGGCTTTGCTTTTAATGATGTCAACTGCTTCTTTAAAAGAAGAATGAAAGCAAAGCAAAACAAAAAGCCCACTTAAAAAAACCCGCCCCACAAATTCCCAACCCATCTTTAGTTAGGAAAACTTTCAAAGAGCTTTCCAGATAGTATCTGAAACTTTCTGGGTTACTTTGGTAGTCCAATTGCAAATTGATTTTTGAGTTTTGGATTTTTTGATTGTCATAACAGGCACTTTTTTTTTTTTTTTTTTGCACAGTCCCCACATATTGCAGGATTAAGAGCAACTCAATTTGCACCATGAAAACAATTCTGGGTTGATTGCATGGAGGTTTGAATGGCATTTCCTTCAACTTCACCTCTGTGAGGTGGATTTATTCCCTTCCAAACCCTACTGGCAAGAGCAATGCAAACTTCCAGAACAGACTGGTATGGCAAGAAAACTACAGTAACACTTTGGTCAAGCCTGCACCCTAAAATTCTTAGGGAAGCTACATAGCATAGGCTTTTCCACAGTATTTACTGCATTCTTTACAATAATATTAATTTAAAAATTGTTTTCAGGTCTCTCCATAGCAAAGATAAATGAAAACAAGATCGAAGTTCAGCCAAGCTTGGGTTTTTTTAAAGTTACTTTTAAAATGCCATGCCTAGAACATAGCTAGTGCTCTGTCCTCATTTTTATTTAAAAGCGGTATATAATGCAATCTGCTGGTATTATAAAGCTGACAGTCAGAAACTACCTCCAGTGGTCTGAAAATTTCTGTGACATCTTTTCCCTAGTTTTAAAAACAAAAAAAACCCCTAAAAAACCCCAAACAAACAAACAAAACAAAACACAAAAAAACCCATAAAACAAACAAAAATAAGGGAAAAAATAAGGGCAGGGAGGAGAATTTTGCTGTGTTATTGTTCTGTTTCTTGTTGAAGACAAGAAAGGCCTTCTAGAGTTTAAGAGAATTAATGCGGCGTTGTGTTCACTGCAGCAACCCAACTCCTGAAGCCTGTGCACACTCCTAAGTTACGCTGCAAACAGCTGTAAGCTGTGCAATGATGACCTGCTGTTCTACTGAGGATTGCTGTACTCATGCAAAGATGACCTGTTCTACTGGGGATGGTTGGTTAGAGACAGCAACACGCTGCAGTACCGCCAGTCCCTCTCAGCTGCTTCAGCCACCCCCCTGCACTTCTCTCCTGCACTGGCCTGGGAAGGGGGTGTTCCTGCAGCGTTACTGTACAGATCTCCTTGCTGCTGCAGCCTCCTCAGTCGCACATGTACAGAGAACTGCGGGAAAATGCTGACCCTGACTGGCTGGGCTGACACAGGGCTGGAGGAAACCCAGCAGCAACACGGCTGTCCCCCAAAGCGCTTCGTGTAACTGTTGGAGTATTGGTGCTTGAAACCTAACTGGAGGGGGAACACAACCCTCAGCGTTCCTTTTCTTCTCCACGTCTGTCTTCAGACAGCTTCACACATGACCCGAGGTGGGGGGCTCAGCCCTTCCCATAATTTTTTGGTCTCTAAAGCCATGTCTCCCCCCCTTTATGGAAATATTCTCTAGTTAATTTATTTAATTATCTTAGCATTGTCCACATACCACCTAGATTTCATTTCTAACCCAACCAAATTACTGATAAAATACAATACAGGGACTGAGTGTTTTTCAGTCAGTTTTTTGAGTTGAACGCTTTAAGTATTTCAAAAAGAAATATATAAAGAAAAGACTTTAGTTTTATGTTATCATAACTCTGTCACAGGTTAGGAGACTTTGCAGTTCGCTTTCCCAATGTAAGATAAAGACATATTCAGCCTATTTTCGTACATCTTTTTCCTTTTATTTTAGGCCGTACAAAAAAGTAAAAATTGAGCTCTGGGTACTTGTTCAAAACAATCATCACTCAAAATTTCAGTTTAGGGGAAATTCTACTGCATAAGCATGTCTGAAAAAATGAAAAAAGATAACATTATTTTAAAAGTCAAAACAAGATGTCAAAATTTGAACTATGTGGTATAAACCCAAGCCATTTGTGCTGAGGATTTGAAAGAGGTACAATTGTGATTAATTTTTATGAAATCTGCCGTGCAATAATGTCATTGACATAGAACATGGAAACTTCTTATGTTAGTCCCTATATTTAGACAAGCTTTAGCCTACCAGGGGGTTGCCACAAGCACGTTCAAAAATATCATTATAGTTTGCCCTGTTATCGCTTTTTAATTACAGAACTTCTGTCATTTTAAAATTGCTACGAGTAACTGAACATATAATAAAATTGCCCTCAGTTTATTACAAAGAAAATAAAGATAGGTGAAGATCATAGTTTCCCAATGTTGTATATAATTTTAAATTGCTTAGTAAAGTAAGAATCTGCAAGAACTACTACCCCTCTCCTTGAGTCATTTGTCCTTCTACATTTCTTCTCCTGTCGTATAAAAAATGCATTAAGTTTCTTTCTACTAAGAGTAGCAGTAATTTTAGTGGTCCCGAGGGATCCCTGAGGCCAGTAGAAGGTGTAAAGTCCTTTCCCCGTTCCCACAGACCCTGGGGCAGAGCCTGTACGGGTTCACACGCGGGTGAAAGCTGTACTGGCAATATTACACTTGATTTTGCACCTCAGGCTCAGGCTGGGTGCAGCCCCTGGTGCCTGGGGCCAAGAGGAGGAATAAGGACTCTCCTGTTCCTGGGACTCCCACACACGGGTTCCCCGTCCCGAGTGGGGGTACCTGTAGCCCCCAGCCAGCCCTGCTGTTCCCATCCCAGCAGCAGGGAAACGGCTGCCCTCCACTTCAGCTCGGTTCCTTCTAAAGCTCACGCAGCACCCAAAAAAATTCTACTCCAGATTTTAGCAATTTGGCAAATATGAGTCTAAACAAAAGCATGGTTCGGGAAAAAAAGTCTAGTTACTTTAAATAGCTACTGAATTAAAGAAGAAAGAGGTTAAGAAAAATACGTCAGAGTATTGTAATTTATAGCTCCTGGATGTTTAAAATTGCAATAAACCAGCGACAGATATTTTGACAGAAGAAACCAGAACTACTGTAACATGGGGAAAATTTCTCCATCCATGAGACTGTTAACTTGTATTCACTAATTTTGTTAAATATTACTCATTCCACACAATTTCACCATTTCAACTTATGTCATGCCACCAAACAAACCAACAAAACCCACAATCAAATTAAAAAAAATAAAAAATTACCAAAACAACCAAATCAGACAATCCCCACTGAGAAGAGCTTCACCTTTTTTGACCTGATGAAGCGGTAGTGAGAATGAACTGAACTTGGAAAGCAAGAGAATTGACTTTATTTCTAATCTGTAGCTTTTCCAGGGCCAGGAAAGGTGGAGGCAAAAAACTCAGGTTTACAGATGACAAGTGACTGTGAAAAGGAATCTTCGGCAGCTGAAATGATGGAAATAGCTAAGGAAAAAAGGAAGCTGAGCTTGGGAAAGAACTTTGAGTGAAACAGTGCCTTTCCTTCAACACTAAAGTAAATGTTCTTCTCGAAAATGAGGAACAAGTATGTTCATTTGTCCTTTCAATGGCAGAAAATGTCATTTTATGTAATTCATTGATCTCTGATAGATCCTTATCTGAATTCCATGAGGAGGGCTCTGAGTGCTTCACAGGAGATGATCTATTTACCTCCAGAATATTTCAGTGAAATAGGGAAGATAGAGAAAACAGAGAAACAAAATTACTGACAGATGTGACACAAATCAACCCTGGTAAAACACAAACTGAAGCTCACAGCCTAGATTATGTTACTGACCAGTGCAAAGCCATCTTTTCAAAGCCAATTATGCCACCAAATAAATTCACCATAATGGGAAATAGATCAGCAGCTTTGGAGGTTGCTTGCCTCTCTCTTTGTTTTATTAATACACCAAACATCTCCTTAGCATGCAGGACAGTTTGAGGAGGGGGTTGTGACTGGCAGGAAAAGGTACTCTGGTGAACAGCTGAGGTTACAGTGCACATCTTCATATAAGGACAAGGATGAACAGTTTTGGTAACACAATCTCAGGAATAAAACTCCAAGTGGGAAATAAATTCCTTCCAACAGACATAAGCAGGCTGTATTCTTTCTCACGAAATTGGGAGTTAAGATGTTGCCTAAAATACTTTACAACACGATCTGATCAACAGGTTTAGCCCAATGCTGACAACAAACTGAATGGTCTCTCATCTCTCTGTAAGGCTCAAGGGCAACCAGGAAGCTAATTGAAGAATACTTTTGTCCTACCAGTTCTTAAAAATTAAAGGGAAAATTTTTATAACCTATCTTCCTAAACCCTTTAATTAAAAAAAAAAAAAAAAAAAAAAAAAAAAAAAAAAAGTCTAGGCAGAAGGAATGCACTAAATCTATCTGAAAATACAGATTAAAAAAAAAAACCAAAAACACCACAACCAAAAACAATCACTGTCACAAAGGAAGTTTATAATCTAGTTAACATATAAATATACAAAGCAAGTCAAAAAACTCGAACAGACAACTGTGCGTACTGCCAACAGAAAATCTCAGCATACCATACATACATCTTCAGTATCTCCAGGACTCATATGACAAAGTCACTGTAGCCAAATGAAAAAGAACAAATGTATAATTCATGAGGAATAGCTTTTTAACACACCAGAGCTTTTGGCTGTCTAAAAATAGTTTTTTAGACAGCTAAAAGCTCTGGTGTGTTAACGTGTGTTAAAGTGTTATAGAGAAACATAAAAAGCAGTATTATTGTCTCTAAGACTACAATTGTATTTTATTTTCCTAATGTTGTCCTCAGTAAAACCTATGGTTTGGAGCTCATTCCTATCTTCTGTAGACCTTTTTCTCCAGTTGTTTATGTGTCTTTACTGGAAGGCTTTAGAAAGGAATATGTTTACTAGTAACATTCCTTTGAGCTACAATTTTTTTATTATCCTTATGGCACATATTTGACACACAAATTTTGTGTCACAAAACGACCACAAATGCAGGAAAATATATCCCCCGCAGTCAAATATTTCTCCTATGATACATGCTGTATGTAAGATAAGGCAATAGTTGAAAATTAATGCAACATAAAGACTGTCCAGCCTGACCTTCAGCTGTCCTTTGGATTCATTTTCAGACTTGCATCACCTTGTTTTTTTCTTCATTTAATGTAAACATCTGGTATATAAGTGAATTGCAATGTTACTACAAGAAATAATCAATTTTTAAAGTTTGTGCAAGAATTAGAGAACATTACTGCTAAATGACTGGACAAATCTGGACAACAGGAGCAAATACCAAAAAGGAAATACATACGCACCCTCTGAGAAAACAAAAATGCAGTACTTGCAAGATCAATTATAGATGATCTCACTTTTTTTTTTAACATAGCTGGCAGGTAGCTTTGAAAATGAAAATAGATGTCATCTTGCTGACAAGAAAGCACCTCTTATAGAGGATTAGACACAAGTACCCCGTTAAAGTTAAATACTAGAGACTTGGATCTTCATGTTAATACACATACTCCAAACCTGCTGCAGCCCAATGGACACACAGTAGCTCAACCCCAGAACTGTCAGGCTATATTATTTTCAATACAGTAATTATTTCAGTGACCTACTTTTTCTGTGACCAGCTTCCTACTCTAGGCAAGAATCAAAGCATAAAGCAGGAAAGTTTTGTTAATATTATCAAAGATTCCCTCTCTGGTTTAGACTCAACATTTGAGTCAAGAGGAAAGAAACTTGACGTGAACATTCTTGGTGAAATTCTATTGCACACCAAAACACAGAGATTACAGAGGCAGTGGCTTCCCCTGTAAGAAATGTGTTTTTATGTTGATTCTTCCTCAGTTTTTTTCCAGGATGTGGAGCAGTGGACATACATTTGCCAGACGAGGACCCACAACATGAGGAAAATCATGTGACTTAATCCAGCTCATTACTTTCATATTAAAATGTACCTTCAGTTGCAGAAGAAGGGCAAATGTCCTGCATTTATTAACTTAGGTTTACATTTCACTATTACCCTAGTTTCTTCCTCACTTCAGGGAAAAAAATTCCATTATTGGTGCCATGTAAGAGGCAGCTTGTCTCCTAATTTCACAGGACCTCTTGAAATAAAAATATATTTTGGCAAAAGAAGGGATATGGTTGGGAAAGGCTCTATCCTATTGTATCATAAAAGGGGTGAGATCCCATCCTAGGGGATCGGTTTCCTACCGGCAACTGGTGAGCACCATAGGAGCAGCCGGAATATTCAAACCTTCATCACTTTTCAGGTTGTGAAAACTAAGAACCAAACTTGTCCCGAAATAAATCTTTTGCATGTATCACCAATAGAAGTATTAGTTCATTATTTATCTTCCTATGTGGAAAGAAGCCGCCTTCCCAGCTGCCCGGAACCATTTCACCGTCAAAACTGTCACTACTTTTAAACTTGCCAAGGGCTACTTCTCTGAGCTCTATTGTCACTGACTCATCAAATCTGAAATGATGTCTCTGACCTTTGAATCAGTTGTCTTATTTCTCTTTTGACACCAATGACAACTAGAGGAAAAACGTAGATGAAACAGTCAGATAATAACAGTGAAAGCAAGCTGACAATGCCAAATCCATCTAGGAAAGCATCAGTTCTTCAAGATGCTGAATGCTCTGTGTGAAATAAAGATGCTCTCAGCAGTTGCTGCTTCTTTGGGATTCAGTTGTTCAGGTCTAAATATTTTGACTAAAAAATTAAAAAGCAGAGGGATACCTGCAGCTTTCTCCAGTGACTCTCAGTGCACACAGAAGTGTCAAAGACCTTGCATAAGAGCCAGTTTTGCATAAGGCTCAAATCTCTCGTACATGGTGAGGCCAAGGAAGGAAATCTTATGGAACACTGGGGAACAGCCAGTCCTTTTCATCTGTCTCCCACCACCGTTGTATTCACTGCACCTAGCTAATTGTAACTCTCAAAAATCAAACTGCGAGGATGCTTCCCCAGGCAAAACAATTTGGTCTGTCCATGTACAATATATTTCCCCTTTTGGGTCAGTTAAAATGCAACAAAAAATATTCAAGTTGTATAACATAGTGCAATGTACAATTAACTTTGCACAGAGCCCAAAGTTAAGCTGGTAAATCCCTATTTGGGGTCATCAGGCCTGAAATCTGCGCTGAACTTTAAACAGTCAAAATTCACCCAAGCTATTGATGTGCATGAGGGATCTTTAGGAATTATGGTCCCCTCTATGAATCCTTTTGAGCTTCCCCAGGCAAATGGAAGACTTGACTTTCACACTAACCACGAAGGAAGGCAGCTCTTACATTTGCTTACAAATCACTTCTGAATAACTCTTCTTCCAGTGTCTGTCTTTCTGATCTTTGGTCTCCTTGCAGTGTTTCTATGATGAGGACATCAACCCTCCTTTTTTTTTTTTTTCTCTCTTTTCACTGGCAGAGATTATCAGAACACGGTAGCAAACATTTCAATAGAAAATAAAATACAAAACTCAAGGGACAGCACTACCCCAAACTGTCAATTACAATAAAACATGAGTATGTAACAAATCTCAGCAAGACAAAACCATTCTAACATACTGGTAAAAATTGAGTGCTGGAAAAAAATGCACTCTGGTAATATGAAATGCATGAAAGGAAAAAGGGAGAAATGCCAAAGGAGGAAAGAATTTCTACTTCTGTTACTTCTTGAATAAATGACCTATTTCTAATTTGAATCTGAATTCTCCCAAAGAACTACCATCGTTACAGATTTTTTACAACAAAGTTCAAACGGCAGATTATCTGATATTACTGGCTATATTAGAGAGAGAAATTTCCCTTAAAATAAGCAGACAGACATTGAGACATTGATTATTTCTAAATGTCAAAAATGAATGTCAAGTTGTAAAACCATATATTAAAAAGACTGTAACTGCATGATGCTGCCTCAGAATATGTAATTCATGTACAGAAACAGAAAGACTTTAGTACTGAATAAAGATTTGTGCTCCAAGCTAAATTGGGTATTCATACAATGTGAGGTAAAATCCTAAAAGATAATTACTTGCTCCAAAAGAAATTTTTCTCACTCCCTTTTCTAACCAGTCTCAAATTTGTCTTTTGAAATTTTCTGTCTGTGCTTGATTTGGGAATTATTTTAATTTCTGTTCTTTGAGTAAGGATGGTTTAAGATTCTCACTCACCTGCTTATAGGCATTAGATTATATTTTACTTTTCTTGTGCTGCCCTTTTAGTGAAGCAAATCTGTCTAGTTGTTTCTAACAGAAGCTTTAGCATAGGTTTTGATGGAAACAACAATCTAATTATAACTCACATTTTCAATGTAATAAAGTATATGACAATAATATTTTCACCTTATACAGAATAAGAAAAGACTGAGAGTGAGCATAGTCTCCCATTCAGTCTAAAATAGTCTATAGTTAAAAAAAAAAAAAAATCACAAACCAAACTTGAATATTTGTTTGACTTGATTTAATTCTCCTCCATTTTAAAGTTCTCTATACTCAAAACAATCATTCTGCATATGTATTTTCTCTAAATTTAATACTAGTGACTTCAGGAGATGTCCATCAGGCTAACAACCACCCTGGAACTGTAACATCTCATGTTACTGAACCAAACAAAAATCAGCCAGCACATGTTCTGTACTCCAAGGGGATGGTACAGATATTTGTGACACATTACTGAATGCAGTTTACTCTTGCATGACTTTAAGTTTTTAAAATATACTTTTCAAAACTTTATAGCATATAATATGTGATTTCCATAACCACCATAAATTCTTTCTTTGCCCCTTTTCTGACTTACATGACTGTTAGGCTTTAAGTACTGAGATCTCAGTTTGTCTGTCTAGTCACAAGAAACCCATGTCCAAAGAAACAGCCACAGATAACCATCGCAATGAAAAGAAAAGCTAAAGGTTTGGAGGTTGCTCACTTAATAATGTGTTTCATCCAAGATGGAACTGTGTTATTACATAGGCAAGCTGAGATTTTCAAGTCTGTTTTAAGGACGTGTACACCACAACAAAGCATCCAAAGCTCTTGAACGTTATAAATGTTATTTACTCGAGGAACAATTGGGACAAACACTGGTTGCCAGAGATAGTCAGCATTGCATTACAGTTCTTAAGGTCAGTGGCATTTTACTTTCCAGGCGTGAAAAGAAAAATTCCTATAGGAACACTCTGTCTGTTTAAAACATCCAGATAATTCAAATTTTAAAAAATCCGTTTAAAGTTACTGAATTATGCAAAAGAAATAGCATCTACTTACCATGTCAGTTTGTTGGGATGGGAATCACACATTTCAGATTCAAATATTTTTGGTAAAACAGGTTTCCAAATATGTAAATACATTCAGAGATTCTGTGGAGACAATAGAGAGGCAACATCAGTGTTTGTGCAGGGTCTGTTGCTTAGGAGTGCTACAGAATACAGTAACAGTATTCCAGTGTTAATATATATTAGCCCTATGACAATTTTGAAAACTTCTTTTTATAAAAAAATTGGGAGTTTTGGTATACATATTTTTTATTTCGTATAGAGTCAATCTGTCTCTTTTGGGAACACCATGTCCTGGCAAAAAAATGCCTTTTTTGGTTTGTTGTT
>VYZR01087751.1:10966-24936 GCA_013400675.1 Oxylabes madagascariensis
TTTTTTTTTTTTCTTTTTTAAACCAGAGAACAAGAATTTTCTATTCAGCTACAATAATCACTTTCCAACTAGCACATTCATCAAAGAATGAGCAATTCACTAGGGTAACATATGCAGGAGCTTGCTTGTATATATTCATATTGTCTTCTGCCTGAAAAGAGTTAAATAGAGCATATAAATGATGAATACAGAGCGTCTTGGGATACAAAACAACTAAAATGGGTTAATTAGTGAAAAACATGCATCAGACTGTAAGGCTCAACTCTAAATGCTACGGTTTTTTAAACCTATTCTATCTGCCGATAGTATTTGGGATTATAGATAATATATATAAAAAGATGTTAATTTCCAGAAGGAGTTGAGTGGAACATAATAAATAGTGAGAAATATTCACTGCTTGAATAATGGTTCAGATGCATTCGCATTAAACATACATTAGCGAATACATTTCTTTGACATGCTCATATATAAGCACAACACGTAAGTGACCTAGAAAACACAGACATTGTATAATCAATGACAAAAATATTGAGACAGATACGCCCTGAGATCTTTGATCAGATACATTCCTTGGCAAACCAACAGAACACGTTACGCTGACAAACACTATTCTTGGGAGCAGCGGCAGCGTGCCTTCCTCCAGCACCGCGGCCCCGGCTGCGGAGGGGAGCGGAGCCCGAGGATGCTCCCCGCACTCCGGTGCCCCTGTGCAGGGCAGGACCCTGCTGCTGCTGCCCACAGCCAGCTTTCCGAGTGCAGGCTGTCTCTCCCTTTGTGCTTTGTCACGTTACGGAGGGCTGACCCAGCTGTTGTCATTTGGACAAACAAGAAAGACACTCTCAGGTTGGTAAGAAGATAAGCTTTATGCGGAGAAGAAATGATGTCATCTCTATTCAAGTGCCAGCAAGGTGTTTGAGGATTTTAAGGACTTTTTCTCTACCTAAAAGAGTCCTGCACAGTGCTGTCGCAAATTTTGCTTATACTCTTCCTGCTGGCAAATCAGTGAGATTTGCAAGCTGGCTGAAGTGAATGCGAACACGCCCGTGGTATTTAACTGAAAACGCTCTGAGTTTTCTCCTGTGATTCCCTGCTTGGTTTGCTGTGTTTTTGTCTGTGGGCTCCTGAAGAAAGAGACACCAGAATAGAAGGGGTAATTCTCCTCCAGAGTCTGTAGTTGAAGTGACTCCTGAGATCCTGAAATACGCTAACTCAAGATATTAATAGTCCTTCGGTTAAAACAAACTTCTGGAACTGAGAAAATTTGGACTCATAATACTGTTTTATAAAGTCTTTGAAAACCATCATGACATAGATGTGTGGCTCCCTGTGACCTGTGATCACTCCATTTAAATTTATCTGTATAATGTGCTCATACAAAACCCTAAACAGGAGAGTGCAACGCTGATAGAAAAAACATGAACTTCTGACAGAGCAGTTAAGTTTGCTCCAATTANTTGAGGATTTTAAGGACTTTTTCTCTACCTAAAAGAGTCCTGCACAGTGCTGTCGCAAATTTTGCTTATACTCTTCCTGCTGGCAAATCAGTGAGATTTGCAAGCTGGCTGAAGTGAATGCGAACACGCCCGTGGTATTTAACTGAAAACGCTCTGAGTTTTCTCCTGTGATTCCCTGCTTGGTTTGCTGTGTTTTTGTCTGTGGGCTCCTGAAGAAAGAGACACCAGAATAGAAGGGGTAATTCTCCTCCAGAGTCTGTAGTTGAAGTGACTCCTGAGATCCTGAAATACGCTAACTCAAGATATTAATAGTCCTTCGGTTAAAACAAACTTCTGGAACTGAGAAAATTTGGACTCATAATACTGTTTTATAAAGTCTTTGAAAACCATCATGACATAGATGTGTGGCTCCCTGTGACCTGTGATCACTCCATTTAAATTTATCTGTATAATGTGCTCATACAAAACCCTAAACAGGAGAGTGCAACGCTGATAGAAAAAACATGAACTTCTGACAGAGCAGTTAAGTTTGCTCCAATTAAAATAAAAGAATTAGTGAAGCATTTAAGAAATACTTGTGGCTTTTAATATCAACATTAAAATGAAACAGTGAAGTCTTCTTTAAGTTACCCATTTTTGAAGTAAAAATGACATAATTCCAAACATGTAGACAAAGTCTTTTCATACATGGATGTTCTCAATTTGGGTTAGGCAATTGACATTTTAAATATGAGTTGGAAGAGGATATACATCAGAGTATGCAGATAGAAATGTTAAAATACATATTTTATTTTGACAAGTAAAAGCTCTGTCAGAAGGTCTTTGATTCACAAAGCTGGAATACATTCATAGTTTTGAAATATGATCCTTTATCACATTCACTTCTTAGACAAGTTAATGTCTTCAACACAAACAAATGCACATCAGACAGAATCCAAGCCTGATTTGCTTGAGGGACTGTAAGAATAATAACAAAAAAAAACCAAACTATTATTAAGTAGATTTGGCATGAAAGGGAATGATTTTTTTCAATCTTATTTGTGTGAAAAATAAATTCTACCATTATAGTGTGTAATACATGAGGTATCTATTAATAACCACATTCAAATTAACAAGCTTTTCATTCTAAGGTGTTGTCTAAATATTTCCTATTGTCCAAATATCACTGAACACTGGCATGCCAAACAAATAAATTTCAGTAAAAAGAAAAAAAAATTGTCTGACAAAGAAAATAATTATGGTTTATACTAAAATATTTCCATTGGAGAAAACAGATTGCAGCTGACACTCAGTTAGAGGCTTTATAAAGAAAGCCACTAAATCTCTGCATCTTCTGGAAATGTCACCTTTTCAGCACTAGCATTATTTCAAGCCCTTTATAAATGCTGCAGTTGCTGACTAATTTTCTTTGACTCCTTATTTTCAGCCATCTTTGATATCATCCTGATAGATCCAATACAGCATTTAGGTTGGACATTAGGAAGAAGTTTTTCATGGGAAGGGTGATTGGGCATTGGAAAAGGCTAACAGGGAGGTGGTGGAGTCACCGTCCCTGGGGGTGTTTAAGGAAAGACTTAGGGTATGGCACTCAGTGCCAAGGTCTGGTTGACAAGGTGGTGTGGGGTCACAGGTCTCCATGATCTGAAAGGTCTTTCCCAACCTAGCTGATTCTGTGATTCTGTGCTCTATAAGCATGAATAAAATCCATAAAAAATAGGAGTGCAGCAAAGTCTGACTTTTTTTCCCCTTCTCTATAAGTAAACACCTTTCATTTCAAACGATTGAGTATCTGTTACCCCCAAACATGGCCTGCAGTTCTTTATTACACCCCAGGACACTTCTTTATGTCGAGTACCAATGGCGTGAGCTGTGTACCATCAACACTACCTAGGAGCTCTTCGGGGCCCTTACATTTAAATTGTATTCATTCTCGCTGCCTTTGGATTTAATTTGCCGTATTCACTAAAGGGTAACAAAATCACATAAAGGGCATTTACAAGTTTCTTGCAAAATTGGGCTGATATATTTATAGCAGGGTCTCAAAGCCACAAATCTCATGAACAACACACTGAAACCGGAGGAGAAGCTGCAAAGTTCCTATGACTCTGATGTCTGAACAAGATGCAGCAGTATTTTTTTTTGTGACGACAGCATGTAACAAAAATGGATACAACAGAGCAGAAATCTGTCCATGGAATTTGTGTTCCCCAAGCATAGACAAAGTTACCAGATACCACAGTACCTGTGGTACTGTCAACATCATCTTGCTAAATACCAACACTCTCATGTACCCATGACAATCTTTGAACCAAACACCGATAAATAATGGCCAGGGGATCCACACGTGTAAAATTTCCAATACGGTTTTCTGTATGAAACCGAAAAATGGAATTATCTGTCAAAAATCTGTATTGTTTCCAACCTTTAACATGACCTGTCTTGAGGCAAGATACGTTTTATTACAGTACAAGCAAACATGCACCTAAACTGCCAACAGATGAACTGGTGAAAACTATCCCTCCTTCTGTTCTGTGTCCTTGCGTAGTCAGTTGTGAACTGAAATAAAGTACCAAGACTCCCCAAAAACAGAGCAATGAAAGCCTTTCTCACCTCTCATTTTGAAGGAGAAGGTAAGTTTGATCCCTCTTTAAGTCAAAATTAAAGCCTTGTAAGAGCAAATCTATTTTAAAATCACAAACAGAACAGAAAGGTTTTGCATAGCCCCAACAGCAATATCCCCTTTTTCTCTGGTTTCTGCTGCAGTATTGTTTATGGAACGGAGCTTCCATGAAGCTTATATAAAGACTTCATCAATTTGATAAAAATATCAGCAGGTGTAGGAACGAAATCAGACAAAACATGAGGTGGTGTGCAGAGAGGTTCCTGAGGGTTTATCTCCAGTGGCAGGGAGACAGAAGGCATGTGGGCTCAGGTTGGCTCAAGCCCTCGTTGCCGTGCCAGAGTGGCTGGGGCCAGTTGCCAGAGGGGGTGTTTTAGGGGGGGCTGATATCCTCAGGGTGATTGTTTGACTGGAAACCTCAGTTGTCACCTTGGTACCGCTGCCTTATAGAAGTCAAAATAGGCAGGCAGAGCAGGAGGAGGATCTGAAGTGTGAACATACAGAAGCTTCCCTGCTGGTAGATGGGATGGCGACAGTGCGTTATTTCTGCAGCCACTGGAGGAAGGAAAATTCCTGTGTGCTTTCAGGAGGATTTTTGGATGTGGAGCCCTGTTAAGACCTTGAAGCCAAATCCTGTGCCTGCACACACGCAGTGGTTCTTCGGTGTTATTGGGCAATTCCCATACCAAATACAGTGTAAATTGAAAATTTTCCAGAGTTATCTATGGTCAACAGTAGGGTTTGCAGGAGCACAGGAGCCAAGATGTGCACTGGCTGTACATTGGAGCTCCCCCCTGTACTGCGGCACATCCAAACACACGAAGCACTGGTGATGCATCTGTCAGTAGATGGTCAGGTAAATGCTCAGAAGGAGCTCCTGTCTTTTAGAATCAGTGCCAGCAAGGTGTTTGAGGATTTTAAGGACTTTTTCTCTACCTAAAAGAGTCCTGCACAGTGCTGTCGCAAATTTTGCTTATACTCATCTTGCTGGCAAATCAGTGAGATTTGCAAGCTGGCTGAAGTGAATGCGAACACGCCAGTGGTATTTAACTGAAAATGCTCTGAGTTTTCTCCTGTGATTCCCTGCTTGGTTTGCTGTGTTTTTGTCTGTGGGCTCCTGAAGAAAGAGACACCAGAAGAGAAGGGGTAATTCTCCTTCTTTTGCCAGTCTTGCTGTCTAACACACCACGTAGTCATCATCTCTGTCTCTTAGGGTACGTTTCCTCACTTTCTCGGTCCAGTAGAAGTAGTTTAAGTTATTAACCTGATCCTCATCTAACAGTTCTCCTGTTCAAACTGAAACAGTTCCCTGCCTTCCTCCTTTGGTGACTGAGTCTATGAAGTGGCCACTGAGAATGCCAAAGAACAGGACAGCCCTCTGCCACAGCACTTGGTCTTCATATATGCAGGACAATAAATTTTTCATATTTGCTTGCATCTCAGAGAGGCCCCAGGTATCATCAGAAGCAGACCCATTCACACAGACAACCGCTTCCTTTAAGAGACAACGAAGACTTTCTGGGATGGATTAAAACTTTATCACAGAATAAAAGACCGAAATGACAATAGCTTTATCTTATTCTTGGCTAGAGACTTCCTTCAAGTGTCTGTTCTTACGTTTACCATTCTAAATGGAGGAACATAACACAGCAGCCTATGCATAGAAACCCTGCAATTAAAAATATGACCAAGAATAATCCTGTATTAGAAAAGTAACTGTGAAGTTTCCTTTATTGAAATCAAGTGTCTTAGCCACAACCACAAAGAAAGAGTCTGCATTTTCATAGTAAAATTTCTGTTCCATTAAGAAAATAGTTTCCATATTAAAAACAATTGACTTGCTGCAAACAAGTTTCACTAAGTTTCTTACTAAAAGAAAATGCAAGGATCAATTAAATGCTAAAAAATAAAAGAAACAAATAGGAAACCAAGATGGAATGCTAGCAGCTACACACTCTAGAGTTTAGACTGTTCTTGTAGATAATTAATATGATCACATTATTTAACCAAAACATCATGCATGCTGCCACATGTCATTCCTTAACCAGTCAACACATGTGAACTATGTTTACAGGATAGAAAAATGATTGAGAATCATGGATTTTGTAGTGAGATGAAAATGACAGATGCCTTTTTAAGTGAGGAATAGATTATAAGATTGAGGAATTTGCAATGGTCACTTCAGCAAAAAGGATGGCCATATGATGTGTTTACATTGCACAAGAGTATCATTAAACATATTTAGATAAATGCCTGTGTTCTCACTTTTTATGCTTAGTCAGATTGCATATAAACTGTAATTCAAATAAAAGACGTAAAACCTTGCAACCACTATGTCAAACAGCCTTGTGAGTAGCTGAGTAATTCCATCATCTCTCAAATTTAACTTTCCCATTAGGGGTCGTACAACCTGGTAACTTAGGGGGACAAGGTAGGTAAAACAGTTCAGCTTAGTCTAAATAGAGTGTTAATCAGGGTTAAAAAGAATAATCAAATCCCAGGATTAATTTCAGTAATTATCATGTCTAAAGAAGAAAAACCTGAGGTTTTTTTATTTATTTCACAACACTTGCTATTAACTACAGTAGATTTTCATTATTTATGTATCAGAAATATGGACCCTTGTCTAGGTACACGGCTACCTCAAGAGAAACACGCTGCCAACATATATCCAGTATCACAGAATCACCGAACGGGGCAGGCTGGAAAGGAGCACAGCAAACCATCCGGTCCCACCTTCTGCTCAAGCAGGGTCACCCCGGAGCACACAGCACAGGGTTGCAGCCAGACACTTCTGCAATTCCCCAGCGAGGGAGGCTCCACACCCCCTCTGAGCAATCTGTTTGTTTACACGATCACCTGCACAGTAAAGAAGTGCTCCCTCATGTTCCTTCGGAACTTCCTGTGCATCAGTTCCTGCCCGTTGCCTCCCGTCCCACTGCCCCTCACCACTGAGCAGAGCCTGGCCCGTGCTCTGAGCCCTCCCCACACTCACTGACAGACCCTGATGAGGTCCCCTCTCAGTTATGTCTTCTCAAGGCTGAGCACTCCCAGCTCCCTCAGCCTTTCCTTGTGACAGAGATGCTCCAGTCCCCTCATCACCCTTGTCACCCTCTGCTGGACCCCCTTCAAGAGCTACGTGTCTTGTGCTGAGGAGCCCAGAGCTGGGCATGGCACTCCAGATGTGCCTCAGGTCTGAGCACAGGGGTGGGATCACCCCTTGTGCGATGTCAACGCTCTTCCTAAAGCACCCCAGGATNGAGAAGGGGTAATTCTCCTTCTTTTGCCAGTCTTGCTGTCTAACACACCACGTAGTCATCATCTCTGTCTCTTAGGGTACGTTTCCTCACTTTCTCGGTCCAGTAGAAGTAGTTTAAGTTATTAACCTGATCCTCATCTAACAGTTCTCCTGTTCAAACTGAAACAGTTCCCTGCCTTCCTCCTTTGGTGACTGAGTCTATGAAGTGGCCACTGAGAATGCCAAAGAACAGGACAGCCCTCTGCCACAGCACTTGGTCTTCATATATGCAGGACAATAAATTTTTCATATTTGCTTGCATCTCAGAGAGGCCCCAGGTATCATCAGAAGCAGACCCATTCACACAGACAACCGCTTCCTTTAAGAGACAACGAAGACTTTCTGGGATGGATTAAAACTTTATCACAGAATAAAAGACCGAAATGACAATAGCTTTATCTTATTCTTGGCTAGAGACTTCCTTCAAGTGTCTGTTCTTACGTTTACCATTCTAAATGGAGGAACATAACACAGCAGCCTATGCATAGAAACCCTGCAATTAAAAATATGACCAAGAATAATCCTGTATTAGAAAAGTAACTGTGAAGTTTCCTTTATTGAAATCAAGTGTCTTAGCCACAACCACAAAGAAAGAGTCTGCATTTTCATAGTAAAATTTCTGTTCCATTAAGAAAATAGTTTCCATATTAAAAACAATTGACTTGCTGCAAACAAGTTTCACTAAGTTTCTTACTAAAAGAAAATGCAAGGATCAATTAAATGCTAAAAAATAAAAGAAACAAATAGGAAACCAAGATGGAATGCTAGCAGCTACACACTCTAGAGTTTAGACTGTTCTTGTAGATAATTAATATGATCACATTATTTAACCAAAACATCATGCATGCTGCCACATGTCATTCCTTAACCAGTCAACACATGTGAACTATGTTTACAGGATAGAAAAATGATTGAGAATCATGGATTTTGTAGTGAGATGAAAATGACAGATGCCTTTTTAAGTGAGGAATAGATTATAAGATTGAGGAATTTGCAATGGTCACTTCAGCAAAAAGGATGGCCATATGATGTGTTTACATTGCACAAGAGTATCATTAAACATATTTAGATAAATGCCTGTGTTCTCACTTTTTATGCTTAGTCAGATTGCATATAAACTGTAATTCAAATAAAAGACGTAAAACCTTGCAACCACTATGTCAAACAGCCTTGTGAGTAGCTGAGTAATTCCATCATCTCTCAAATTTAACTTTCCCATTAGGGGTCGTACAACCTGGTAACTTAGGGGGACAAGGTAGGTAAAACAGTTCAGCTTAGTCTAAATAGAGTGTTAATCAGGGTTAAAAAGAATAATCAAATCCCAGGATTAATTTCAGTAATTATCATGTCTAAAGAAGAAAAACCTGAGGTTTTTTTATTTATTTCACAACACTTGCTATTAACTACAGTAGATTTTCATTATTTATGTATCAGAAATATGGACCCTTGTCTAGGTACACGGCTACCTCAAGAGAAACACGCTGC
Source organism: Oxylabes madagascariensis (assembly GCA_013400675.1). Taxonomy (NCBI): domain Eukaryota; kingdom Metazoa; phylum Chordata; class Aves; order Passeriformes; family Timaliidae; genus Oxylabes; species Oxylabes madagascariensis. The sequence continues at coordinate 19,824 of VYZR01087751.1, forward strand.
CAACATATATCCAGTATCACAGAATCACCGAACGGGGCAGGCTGGAAAGGAGCACAGCAAACCATCCGGTCCCACCTTCTGCTCAAGCAGGGTCACCCCGGAGCACACAGCACAGGGTTGCAGCCAGACACTTCTGCAATTCCCCAGCGAGGGAGGCTCCACACCCCCTCTGAGCAATCTGTTTGTTTACACGATCACCTGCACAGTAAAGAAGTGCTCCCTCATGTTCCTTCGGAACTTCCTGTGCATCAGTTCCTGCCCGTTGCCTCCCGTCCCACTGCCCCTCACCACTGAGCAGAGCCTGGCCCGTGCTCTGAGCCCTCCCCACACTCACTGACAGACCCTGATGAGGTCCCCTCTCAGTTATGTCTTCTCAAGGCTGAGCACTCCCAGCTCCCTCAGCCTTTCCTTGTGACAGAGATGCTCCAGTCCCCTCATCACCCTTGTCACCCTCTGCTGGACCCCCTTCAAGAGCTACGTGTCTTGTGCTGAGGAGCCCAGAGCTGGGCATGGCACTCCAGATGTGCCTCAGGTCTGAGCACAGGGGTGGGATCACCCCTTGTGCGATGTCAACGCTCTTCCTAAAGCACCCCAGGATCCCACTGGCCTCCTTGGCCACAAGGACACGCTGCTGGCTCATGGACAGCTTGGTGTCCACCAGGACCCCCAGGTCCTTCCCCGCAGAGCTGATTTCCAGCAGGTTGATGCAGTAGTAGGACTTGAACCTGCATGCTCAGTGAGAGGACTAAATAGGCACCTTCTCTATTCCTCCTCACATGCCTCGGGCACGTAACTCCATTTCACAGTGGTGGGACCTGTGCATACACTTCCCAGTGGGACAACACGTGCCTGCCTTTGTTATTCCAGACAGTACAGCCTGTTTACTAAATGCTTTGGTTAGTGATAAAGCATCTGTCAGAAAGCTCTATTATGTTCACCCTGTGGAGACAGTTTTGAATAAATGCAAATACAACAAACGCAGTGATCACATTTTAACTTGACAAGGAAAGGACTTGGTGTTTGCTACTAAATTTACTACAGAAAACCAGTGGTCTATTTTCTTACCCTCTTCAGAAAATTTTTTGATTGTCTAGACATGCTAAGAATTTCTCTGTCCAGTTTCACTAAATACCACCTTCTGTAACTGTGAACAAACTATTCCCACAAGAAGTAACCTCTGAAAATGCTTAACATTGCATTGGTACCTGACCTGGTCAGAAAACTCTATATCTTCAGAGACATGCACAGGATGTAGGTGTTGAGAGCCACAATACTCTTTTCTAGGACTAAGTGGGAAGGGAAACCACTCCTGGTGCATCTTTCAACATCAGCTCATTGCAGACACTGCTGAATCACTGACACCAGTACAAAGCGGAGATGTAATTCTAGGGAATGTGAACATAGATCTATCCTCAGAATCCAAACCAAATCTCATTAAAAAACCAACCACCAACCCCACCTCCACGCCAAAAAACCAAACAAAAAAAACCAACCCAAACTAAACTAAACTAAAAGTGTTAGCCTTACTACCAGCTTATCATTCTCTGCCTGGAATACCCTCTATACCTACAGTCATGAGTTTTGGAGTCCATCTTCCTATTCAGGTTCCTTGGTGGTTCTCATCCACAAATTATTAATAGAGCTTGGTCTTTGTCAGCCTATGTCCAATAGATTAGATGTAATTAAAGTTTAACAATCTGTTTCATATCTCTTCAAGTTATACTTCTTTACAGTCCATAATATTTTTTATAGGTAATAGTCTTTAATGAGCTACAGCAAGATCTTTCAGAAGGGTTGGAAACTTCCAGGGACAGAGAATATTTTATACATCCGTAAGTAAAATCACCCAAGGCTTCATAATAAAAGTAAGGTAGGGTCAATTTCTGATGTAGGAACATGTATCAGTATGAAAATAGGAATCTAAAGAACCAAAAGCTGCAATTTCTATTTAGATATAAAATAACCATCTGTGTTACTTTAAAAAAAGTAAATAGGTATTATGCTAAAGCTGATTAAAATAAAATAAACCAAAATAAATCTTGATAACTATTATTATAATCAACTGTGAGATCCTCTCTTTGACTAAAAAAACATAAATTAAAGGTTTTGAGAATTAAGAATAAACTACGGCCAGAAGTGTTTTTTAAATATTTCAAGACATTTCCCCTAGATGCCAAATAAAACCAAGTATGACTATGCATATCCATGAAGTAAGGCACGTAGTCTTAAATCCAACAACTATAATTAAAAAATGAGCTTCTCTAAAATAGCAACAACTTAAACTGTGAACTTATTTGTCACTGAGCACATGAGAAAAAAGAAATCCTCAGCCATGTTAAATTTTCACAATTTGGAAATGCCGTCATCAGCTTTGCTGAAAAACAGCCATCAAATCCGGCTGTACAGAGCGGCACCTTTGTTGCACTTGATACGCATTGACAAAAGATTAATTCTCTGCATTGTTAGAAGGACTGACTGCTTCAGAACAAACCACCACTATTCAAACTTGTCAGAACAAGCTTGGAGAAAGCTAGATAAGAGCACCTGAGGGATCTGTACACAAAGACAGTTGAATGGGAAGTGAAGTTACATGAATTAACTACTGTGTGGTGCAGCTTTGATTACCTCAAACAATTCCTCAGTCTTGTTTGTAGCAATGATATTCCATTTTTCAAAGTTCTTGTTTCATGCATGTTTCAAGGCACACAGGTTGCATGCTTTTGGTCTTCAACAAAAACCATGCTGCTATCACGTGGTGATAGGTACTTCACATGGAAGTATCCATTTCCAAGCTTGTTCAGATTTAGTTTCATTTTGCATGCAGTAATTTATGATTTTAAATAACTGTGCCACACAATAATCCTGTACAACACATGGCATTCAGGAATGGCTACAGATGGAGCTCTCCCATACAAAAAAATTGATGATTATGAACTGCACCTGTTTCTACCAGTCAGACTATCTTGCACTGTAACTCTTACGTTGCAGTAATAATTATCAGATTAGTATTTAATTGTTCTTACCTAACAGTTGGTATAAACTGGGGCACAAGCATTCCCTGAGATTTGAGCCTGCAGGAACTAGGCACATGTGTCACCACACACATTCTCAGTCCCACTGGGTTGTCAAACCAGCTCTGAGCATAAGAGAGGAAGGAAAATTCATATGATGAGGAGCCACCTTTGTGCCTCTGAAGCTCTGGCTGAAGAGGCTTTCAGGAAAAGTTTCTTCTCAAAGAATGGGCTAAGGGTGGAGATGGTTATTCAAGTGACACAGAAAGAAGAAAAACAGGGGAACTGCATTCACGTTGATGCTCTAAATCTAGATTAGAAATTAAGATTTAGAAATAAAGCATAATGACATTCACACAGCCAGAAGTACTATGCCAGAGAAGCCCAAGTGAAAATGAACATACAAGACTAAATGAATGGAAATGGTCTTTTAAGGGACAATTTTTGCAATAAGAGAGCTAAAAAAATCCAAAATCATAGATACTACTACTAATTGAATAGGCTTCTTGTGGTATTTTCTGAAGTTTATTTACTTCAGTAAAAATAATGGCTGTCTAATCCTATACAACTTTTTTTGATGTCAAATCATTTTAAGTTTTTACTCTTCACTAAGTAGTAGCTTAATTAGTTATATATCACACATATATATTCAACTCTGGTTCATATTTATCTGAGTAATACATACATTTTTCTACTATCTGGGTATTAACATACAATTGGATTAAATAATTGGATCAAATTATAGCTTTCAAAATACTTCAGTGCATCAGCACTTCCATAAAATTGGCACTTCATGCTTATTTTCACACTTGGAAAAAGACAAGAGATGTCACTTGACCATCTGAAATGTTACATCAGTAAACTTCTGTAAATAAATGAATAATACTGTATTATGGCCAAATGGGAGGAGTCCTGCCCACAGAAGGATGACATAATTAAATCTGCTACAAAGTACATTCTGTGTTGGATGCTTCCATCCCAGCCTTAGAAGAGCATCATCAGACACTTTCAGAAAGGATTGTTGGGTTTTTTAAGTTCTTGAGGAACCCTGATCTTAGCTCTATGAAAGGGTAACTTCCTTACATAGTATTTTTTAGAATTTGCCTTACATGCAGATTGCTGACAAATACAGGGACAACAGCATGATTAGGTGACTGCATTGTTTTTACCATTATAGGTATTTTAACAGCACTGTAAATGAATTGTTATATTTTTAAGGGTAAATAATACTATTCAAGTGTTCAAAATTCTAGCTTCATAGGTGAGGTGTGCTTTACAAAGATCCAATTGCAATAATAGAAGTTGAGGCAGAGGTAGGTACTCTAATTTTTCAAGGTGAATCTGTGTCCAAATTTAATACTAAAGGGATTAATTTTTTGTTCCACTCTTATGTTTCATACTAATTTCCTCTTGTGATTATAATTTGTTTTTATTTTGGGATTATAATAACTGACAGCTTATTCATGAATTAGGTCCTACATACTGTTTGCGACAGCTGTAGACTTGAATCATCCCCTGTGTGAGCAAAACACAAATTTCATAGACGTGCATCAAACTGTGTTCAACCAAAATGTGAGATGACTGTTAAAACCACAGCCCCCAAGCCTTCAGCAAATGTAAAGCCTGTCATGTGAAATTCAATGTGGATCTTAATGTATGGTGTTCTATTGAGCTACTGTACTTGATTCAGAACTGAATTTAGGTGTTAGAGAATAAAATTATCAACATGAGGCCTTAAGGGGGAAAGAAGGAAAACAAGAATAAATCAATTTATTAACATAGTGGTACCGAAGAACCTTTCCATATAAAGATAATGTCTTTGTTGTTGTTGTAAAAGTCTATGACCAAAATTTCTTTCTGATATTATTTAACTGATCTCGTCTTTGCTGCTCCTACAGGCTTCACTGACATTGCTAGCATCTACAGCCTTTGGAAAAAATGGCATCTTATTTCAAACATGAAATGAATTGGCTTAGACAGGAAAGGAAAAAAGAATAACTTACATGATTTTAGTCATGGTGGACAAAAAATCTCAGCAATCAAAAAGTTTACTGTAAAGCAGATTGGTAAAGTGCTCATGCACAAGAACCCAAGTCAGTTTT
>VYZR01087755.1:22311-35615 GCA_013400675.1 Oxylabes madagascariensis
ACTTCCCTGGTCCTGCTGGCCACACTATTCCTGATACAGGCCAGGATGCCACTGGCCTTCTTGGCCACCTGGGCACACGCTGGCTCATGTTCAGCCGCTGTTGACCAGCACTCCCAGATCCTTTTCCTCTGGGCAGCTTTCCAGCCACTCTACCCGCAGTGCTGCACGGAACTGTTGTGACCCAAATACCAGGACCTTGCTGATCTTCATACAATTGGCCTTGTTCCGTTGATCCTCCCTGTCCAGATCCCTCTGTAGAGATTTGTTGCCTTCAGCAGATCAACACTCCCATCTAACCTGATGTCAGCTGTGAACTGACTGAAGGTGTCCTCAGTCCCCTCATNGAAAGATAAATGAGCTGTTACAGGGCTGCCTTATCGGTAAGTGTGCCCAAGCAACAATTTTTTAAAAAACTGTATTCTGAAATAAAATAACAGTGTTGCTAGAAGAAAATTATATATCATTCTTGCAGGGAAACAGCAAGGTGACCATGAAATTATTATTTTGTGATAATGAAGAATTATTGAGACNGGTTAAAGCCCTTCACTTTTAGATGTGGATGTGCTATGTTTTAATTTATAATTTTAAATTAATGACTTATAAATGAGAAGTACCTGCCTTTAATGACTGATGAAGCAAAACAGAAAAGGAGAAAAAAGCACTATGCTTTTTCTTGAACCATTGTCATAGATCTTGCAGGTATGTAATGAAGTTCAGCACTGCTTTGATAAAAGTTCAACGTTTCATGTACATACAAGGTGATGAGATATGACATAATTCTTCAAGATGTGTACCACACATGATTAACTTACAGAACCCCATATTAACTCAGCCTGGTTTCCAAGCGATCCCATCTGTGGTTTCTATGTGTGAATACATCCATATGCAAACTGAAGTACAGAGATCCACAGAAGCATTGCCTTTGCTCTGAGGTACAAGCAGACCATAAATGAATAACTGCATGGCCCTCGTCATGTAGGAATTAGTTTCTACTTGCACTTCCATTTAGCTCCTGCCTTCACCCATGCTTTCTTGTTTCAGAACCCCAGAGGAATTTGGTCTCTTCTCAGTTTAAGCATATTGGACTGCAAAGGCTCTGGAAAGTGGAGCTGGCATTGAACTCTGCTGTCTAGAGATTCTTTATCACAACCGTATTTTAGGACAGAAATTAAAGCCAAATGGCCCTCATTATCAGTTCTCTGCTTTTCCTGCCATTTCATTCATAGTTAGATTCCACTAAAAAAATGCACATACTGTAGGTGCAATGGAAAGTTTATTCATATATAAATAGCCAGGAGTACAAGATGTCGAGGTCTTTCCAAAAGTGTTACTACTTTTCCATCCTATAGCTGCTGGAGACAGGCACTCTTTAAGCTGGCAGCAGTTCTCATGCAAGGTTCTGCCCTTGTGCAGAATACATTAATTTCAATACATGAAAAATATTTCATTCTTAATACAAATAAATATGTAAAAAGATTTAAAGAGGAAACTGAGAAAAGGCTGGGACTTAAAACAATGGGCAATATTATTCAGAAAATAGACTGTATTAATTTAATATCAGCTTGATTGTTGAAGCCTCATTGTTCTTTGTCTGTACACCATGCATGGTTACTCGTAACACTGCAAGTAGCCTCAGCGTTGAGGCTACAACCTCCCTGTCAGAATAGCTGTGATAAAGAGCTCTTCCCAGTGACAAGCCTCTACAGGGCAATCAAGCAGTTTTCATTTTACCCATTAGAAGGCAGAACACACAAAACTCAAATCTCTGCTGTTTCACTTCACTGAGCCTGTTTCATCAATCCCATTGATTTTGCCACAATTCCTGCATAAAAGTCATAACCTTATGAAAACATCCCCATCTGCTTCCAGAAAAATCACTGGGATGCTATATCATCATTCTTCTACATCATCATTTTTCTGCATCAAGATCTGGAAGAAGGAAGAAATTCACCTACTCCCTAACTAGAATCAAGAGGAGGCAATACTATCAATGACTTTGGCAGAGCTACTCCAATATGTACAAGATGAAACCTTTGTTTCCAAATGCAATTTTCCTCATTATGATCTCCATCTGAACAAGTCTCTTTTCACTTTAAGCATACTGGAATGCACAGGCTCTGGAAGGGGGAGTCTGAAAGGGGGAGCTGAGCTGGATCTGCATATGTCCCATGCAGTATGGATCATAGGTTGGAAGCTATAGATTCTCATTATATATATGCAAGAATGTTAACCCAAGGACAGCAAAGCAGTAAGCTCATGGTGCAACTTCCACAGCAGAACTGTCTTATCCCAGGTGGGTAGTAGCCTTACAGCTATTTCCTCGTTCACTTCTTGGCTGTTCAGATTGAAATCGTAATGGGGGAAATAGCATTTGAAAGCAAGGTTTAACCTGGTACAAATTGGAATAGATCTGTCAAAGTCATTGATAGTACTACCTCCTCTTGATTGTAGTTAGGGAATAGATGAAGAATTTGGAATTTAAGCCTAGATTTTAGAAGTTTAGTAGCAGAAGCATAAAGAAAGCCTTTGAAAGATAAATGAGCTGTTACAGGGCTGCCTTATCGGTAAGTGTGCCCAAGCAACAATTTTTTAAAAAACTGTATTCTGAAATAAAATAACAGTGTTGCTAGAAGAAAATTATATATCATTCTTGCAGGGAAACAGCAAGGTGACCATGAAATTATTATTTTGTGATAATGAAGAATTATTGAGACATTCAGGGAAAAAAAACAAACCACATGGATGCTGCCTAAAAAACAAACCAGGATTGTTCCAATAAGAGTAGAACCTGCCTGCAATAACAAAGGACTCTCACTGAATAATTCAGTACAACTCAGCAATAGCAGCAGAAATAGGAGCAGCAGGCAGGCACACAGAAAGCTCAGCATGTAGGTCTCTGCTGAAGATTTATCAAAGCCTATATGCACCTATGATAGGCTGGGTAAAATTCCTGCCACCTGATTTTTAGCATTTTGGTGTCAATCTCACTGTGCTGACAAAGCTTCCTTTGTCATCAAGGGAAAGAAGTTGGTACCTTTGGAGAGAGTCCACCTGCCGTATTTTCTATCCCTGCAATAGGTTAGACTGTAGTTTTCACTGTCTACATTAACTTCGCTCTCTGGGGAGCAGGAGAGACTCTAGACAAAGCTGGATCTTTCTGCTTGAACTTTCACCTGGCCACGTATTCCAACTTGTGCTACTTCTTGGATGAGTGTTTTTGCTGTAGCTTTCCATTTTGATCACCGTAACCAATGGTTTCTGCTTTTCCTCTAGGAGCCAAGCCATGGTCCAACATCATGGAGATACTGGAGGAGAAGGATGGCGTTGATACGGAACTACTGGTTTATGCAATGACCTTGGTTAACAAGGTTTGTTAACTTTGTGAGCATGACTGGTGCAGATAATATTAGTGTTTTCTATTGTATAATGAACTTCCCTGTTGAGAGTATATGATGGAAGAGACCTGTCACAGAGCAGTTGCAGGACAAGCTGTAATCGATCAGCACACTCCTGTTACTTGTGCTGCAGCCACCCAGAGGCAGCAGCCGGGAGCAGAATTGTTATTTTGGGGGATGTTGTGTGGAACTGTGGTCTGATGTGGCTCCTCTCCCAGTGCTGACAATGCAGTGCTAAAGAAAAACATGACAAACTTAACTCAACAGGCTGTCCAAGGGGAGGAGGAAAGCAAGTGCTGGTGAAAAGATCACATGCCCACAAAGGCTTGTGTTGTACACAGTTTTCTAGTTCATATAGTTTAAATATTTTTTTTTTGTGATACAAATATGATGAATTTAACAGGTCTGAGTGCTAGTAAGAGTGCTTCTGCTTAAAAAAGTAAGGTTACGTTTTTTCTTATTTCCCTATAGTTTCTGGTGACCAGATTTACAAGTCATAGTTTTGCAGTAAAGTCAAATATTTTCTGAAATATTGACTTATGCTATTGGGAGGGAGAAAATGGAAGGTCCTTGAAAGTTAGAAATTTATTAGTGTAAATTCCTTAAAAATCAGCATCTAGTCATAGACAAATTGTAGGGGGTGTGTTAAAATTAAAGATTATTTTTTTTAAAGAACACAGAAAGCCAGCATACTCTTGGCAAACAAAAGAATTGTGTGGTTTATGGTTATACTTAATAGGGCAGAATATTAGGAAATATTATTATTCATTGTATTCACTTGAAGATGCTGAGTTTGTTCGTGGAGGTTATACACCAAGCTTCCAGCTTATTGGGCTCTTGGCTACATGATTGGAATTATGGGTTGCTTGTTTGTTGGGTTTTTGTTGTTTTTTTTTTTTTTAATAAAATGATTTCTTAATGACAGATATTTTCCAGCAAATATGCCTGAGAGAGACTAACCTCTCCTGATGATATTACTGATCTTACTGTACTTATGCTTAGAGTCACCCCTGCTCCTGCTTCCATGGTAGTAAGGTTCCTCTTGAGTTTAAAAGACCACCTTACCTTACTGCTGTACTCTTTCTGAAAAGCATCACCAGTTATGTATGTTTTTGTCTGTAGCTGTTATTAAAGCCAAGGGGACTAGTCATTAATGGCTCTGCTTTACACCTTGTTTCATGTACTGATTCCTCTTTCTGAAATAATTCTCTTTATCATTTGCACAATCGTAACCTACCTGGTGTTTGACATCCTCAAAGATTTTCCCTCCTGACGCTTTTATTATCCTGAAGTTGATTCTTGTTGTCTGAGTTTTTCAGTACATTTAAAGCTATTTTTAGGAGGAGGTAATTCTTTAAAAACATTCAAAAAGAAAAAGCATGTCACAGTCAAAGGAGCAAGACAGTTATAAAGATCAAGGAAGAGAGGAATCCCACAAATCCACAGTTATAATTACGATCTGGCTTGTGGGCAGCTTTATGATGTTTTTAATGGGATATTTTTCATGATTACAGAGAAAACAGCAAGTAGCATGTAACAGTTGTAATTTTTTCCCCCACAGAGAATGAAAAGAAGGCTCAGAAGGTTTCAGCTTCTCTAGACAAGGAAATGTCAAAGTTTTCAGTGCAGGCAGAGTCTTCATGAAAGATTTGTCTTAAAGGAAGCATGCTTGTACTCTTTTTTCTTTCTCCATGTATCCATTTACAGATGTTTTCCTTCCTGCTCGAGAGCAGAAGACATATCTGCCCAGACATAAGAATTGCTCCAGTCCTTTTATTCTCTCCTTCTCTTTTGTTGATGCTTAACCAATTTAGTTATGCCAATATTTTATTAACCCTCTTCTAATTTGCGAGGATTTAGGCATTAATGAGTCTCTTAGATGAGAGTGATCCCAGTGCAGATACTTCTGGTTATGCATAGTTCCAGTATAACGTTTGAAATCTTCCTGGAGTAGTTAGAAACTGAATTTGATATGCTTTAGGCTCTGAAAGTGGATCTGTGTAATGACAAACCGTGCAAAGGAAAAATATTTTATTTCTATACTTGGGAGTTCAGTTGCCCAGTTCTGGTCAACAACGTGCAATGAAAATTGGATTTACGCTGCTGTGTGATTTAAAATTATAATAACCAATAAAAGGCTGCTGACAGCAGCAGTTGCCAGTAAATACTACCTTATGCTGCTGTTTTTTCCAGTCTATAGCTTGGATTTTAAAAAAGCTGTACTTGAAGGTGGGTGATCTTGAAGGTGGATGTTGATCATATCAACATTAAGACAATTTCCTGTTATTTTTGGAAGTAAATTCTCAGAAGATCTGACTGTTCCTCTACTGTTTTGCTGATAAAACATCACATCCTACTGTGCATGAAAGCATTTGGGTAAGAATAGTTGCATGTCTTTCATTTGCAACTGAAAGCCTCATAGTTGAATATTTTTCTATTATAATATTTCCACATCCAAGTTGAAGTTCCACTGAATGTTCAGTGTGAGAACTTCATTTGCTGAATCCTTAGATTTTTACTCAACGTTAGGTGTCAGTTTAGGAAGGAACAAGATAAATGCGGTGTCTGTTTTCAGCACTGTTCAGGACGTTTTAGTTTCATAGCCTTCAGTGGGTTCTAAACAGAGGCTGGAGTGCTGTCCTGGAAAGAGACAAATTCTTAATTAAAGCCTGAACATATAACCTTAACACTTAATTGATCGTTGTGCTAAGAATTCCTGTTGTGGTGGATTTTGCCAGTCAATAATCCTGTAATTACTGAAGAAGAAAATGTTGCTGTGCTGTGTTTAGTTAGAAAAAAAATTAAATTGAAATGTACATTGTTGATGCATGTATTTCAGTGCCTTACATCGCAGGAAAGAGGTGCTTTAACAAGACAGTCATGTCAGCTGCCCGTTTCTCTCTCACTAGTAAATGAGAGAGAAATTAATAAATTTCTGTCTCTGTAATCCAGACCCATTTTTCTGAATGTAAAGCTGCTTGGTATAGGGAGGCAGCCCAGAGGGGCTGCTGTTTTCTGCACTCTACTGCTCAGAGCCACCTTGGAAAATATGGGCTCCAGAAAAACAGCACTCACAGAGCACAGTTCATCTCATCCCAGGCATGAGAAGATGTAACTCTCCTTGGAGAGGGCCTGGGTTTTGCATCTCTTTCCCTTGCTATCTCTCTCCTCTGATGGGAATAAAGATAAATTACTTAGCTTATTGAATGGGAGAGACTTCAGAGTAAACTTCTCTCTGGTGAGCTAATCCAGAAAAACTGTGTTGCTTCCAGCCTACACTCAGGTATTTTGCAGCAATAGCTCGGCATAGACTGGTTCCTGTGGTGAGGGATGTGTTGCCCTGCAGGTAGGTGGCATGGTGTGTTCAGTAGTTTCTGCTCAACACGTGCAGGGTTAAACTAGTTTTTCTGCATCACGCATAAGGAGCAGTAAAAAATCAGCACAAACTGACTAGAAATCAGTAGCAAGCTGGAATAGGCATTAAGGGGTCAGTGTACCTCTAATAAGACTTTTTTAATTTGAAAGGGAGGAGAGGATTCACTATCTCTGTAATACAAACCAATTTGTGCTCAGGGAACATGACTGCTGCTGCAGGCGTGGAGGGCAGTAGGCACGTGGTGCAGGATATTTCCTGCTATCCTGACATCATACAGCTGTGCATTGGACTTTTTCTTCTTAAAGCTAAACTTACAGGAATCGGTAGGAACTGAGCTTTACTCTTTTTAGTTAAATGTTTTGGTTTTTCTTACTCCCTCATTGCTTTTATCCCTGTGTTTGATGGTTTAAAATTCTCTGTTCTTTAAGTCTGTATTTAAATGCAGCCAGAAGGAATCCAACTGTGTATTTTAAAGACCTACATTTTCCATACTTTTTTGTATAAAATAATAACATTGATTTGTTTTGCCAATTAGTCATTTTTCTACACAGTGCAGAGAGCTGTTTGTTAAAAGCTGTGCCACTTGTTTTTTATTTTCTATTGGTGTCTCTAATTCCACATCATGGGTTTTACTTTATTGAAATCATACATAGCACCACTTGCCACCCGCTTTTAAAATCCTTTGTTTAATTCTTTTCAAAACAAACAGATTTAAATGTTTTTCCTTTGATTCTTAGACGCTGTCAGGATTGCCAGATCAAGACTCTTTCTACGATGTGGTGGACTGTCTGGAAGAGCTAGGCATTGAAGCTATTTCACAGAGACACTTGAACAAGAAAGGAACAGACTTGGACTTAGTTGAGCAATTTAACATTTATGAGGTAACATAACATGCCCTGTTTTATGCATCTTGCAGCTTGTGCAAACTTCAAAGCTGAGAGGAGTGGGGAAATGTAACCTAGGTGAAATTTTGTTATCTCTCCTATTTTATAAGAAAACCATCTGGTTGCTGTAAGTATTATACACATTTGTGTGTGTGACCTGCTGTGGCACATAGCTGCCTTTAATGCAAAGGCATTTCATATTAAAGCTGGGGCATAGTCCAAGGCAAACCAGCACATTTACTAGCCTCCTCTCTGCAACTGCTAGTTACACATGCTGAAGCAAGTAGAAGTTCTTCCCATGTGCAAAAGTATTCAACTCGTCAAAAAGGTTCGGCTGAGCTCAGCTTCACAAACACCACTTGTTCTGCAACTGAATATCCAGCAAGTCCATGTTTAAGAGTTTACACTGGAACAGATCCTATGCAGTTTGCAGCAATGGAGTAATGAGTGACTCCACATTTACCACCTAGGTATAAAATAACTACTTCTGAAGCATTTATATGTAGGGATAGGATATCCAGTTTCTTAATAATTAGCCTTTTTTCAGACTTTGGGAAGTGTTGGAGGTAGGAGGTTTAGGCTGAAGCTGTAATGTAAATGTGAATTAGTGTTCTAATGTGACAAAATTAAATGACTTCATCTCTGCCTAAGTCCGGTAAAGGATTTGATATATTTGATTCTCCATTTTCTCCATCAATTCTACTCCCACACCACTTCACTAACTAGCAGAGTTAAGCTTTATATACAGCAATTTTCAGGAAGAACAAGAGAATGAGAGGGGTCAATAATGTTCTTTCTTTTTCTATCATCAGATGCATCATCTTATTAAGCTCTTTTTAAAATATAGTGATTAATCTTAAAAGGATGGATTGGTTTTTTTGTGCATGCTGCACCTACTGAAAGACATAATTGCAGAATTGGCCATTGACTTAGTTGGGTACCAGCTTTTTCTTGGTGACCAAATTAAATTTAAACATGTTTATGCCGGTTCTTCCTTTTTTCTGCCAATCCTGTTTTTTTACCTGAAAAATCTGTTTTTCCTCACAGGAACAGATTTTACACCCCAAGCAGAGATATCTCACTTTCCCCTTTGTTTTTTTAAAAAACTTCTGGTAAGAATTACCAGAGTAACAAGACTAATAGAAACAAGAAGATAGGCATTCTTCTAATGATACACTTTGCCCTTTCTGTACCTCTACCTATTTGAGTGGATCTTTCTCATAAATGATTATTTGAATGTTAGGCTGCATTTCAGATGAGAGCCACTAGTTACTATGTTGTTTCTGCCAGGGATCTCTCTCTCTCATCATGTACCATAAGATAACACTTTGTTTTTATTAGAGGTGCTTCCCATTGGCACATCAGGAACATGCAGCAGTTTGAGATATTTGGTGTTGCACTCATGCTTTAGTCCTCTGCTATTTCCAACACTCTAGATGGTAACTTCCACTTAATCACTACAAGTGATTCATGAATTTTCAGTCCCACATTAAAAAGAAAACAAACAGATTAGGAGAGACATAAATGTGTTGTCACAGATCCTGTGGTGTTGTATGCAAGGCATCAGTATATAATTCCATTGTTAGAGCTGCCACACTGCACTAATGGATAGACAGTGACTTTCAGGGACAGCTGTAGAAGCAGGGATGCTAATAGGAGTTAATCCTGTTGAGACCAGGAAATTTTTTAGCCTAGGTGTGAAGACCTGTGGTAGCTGAAGTGACCATGTCGGCCTTCTTCCTTTTTTTCTCAGGTGACCCTGAGGCATGAAGATGGAGATGAGGGTGCTGAGCCCCCTCCCAGCGGGCGCAAGGATCGGAGGAGGGCCAGCCTCGGTGCTGGGGAGCGCAGGGGGCTGGAGCGCCGGCGGAGCCGCAGGCACTCGGCACAGAACGTCAAGAGCACTTTATCGGCCCCCGCCAGCCCCTGCGGGCAGTCGAGCTTCGTGCTGAGCCACGGGCAGCGCGTGGAAGAGCTCAGCGAGAGGTAAGGGCGGGAGCTGAGGGACACTCCTTTCTTCTCCCATTACTTTCTGTTCACTGCACTTGATTAATGTGACAGGCTTTTCTTTATCTTCCTCTTTTCATTGAAATAAAAATGGAAAAAACACAAGCATATTCAGAGTTAAAACACAGCACAAAGAAGAAATGGATTTGTAGGTGACTTACCTACATAGCTAAGTTCTTTGGTACCATACATCCTAGGTAAGTGGACCCAAACCACATGAGATAGAGCATTGGGAGCTACCTCAGCTTAATTTCATCCATTTACAGATTTTATATTAACTTTGTCCACGTAACAGAAGATTGTAACAAGAGCACGGTAACACTAATTCAGAGCTATTTGTCCTGTGTATGTTACAGTTCATTTTTATTTTTTTCCTCCTCTTCATTCCAGCATAAATATTTGCCTCTGAGGCTACAGTATAGTAGTGAATATATCTAGTGTTTCATAATTAGCAAAAGAGAGGCAGTAATGGCTAGCTGAGCAGCAGTCTACAACAGTGGAGTCAGTAGAGGATGGTGTCTTTGCCAGTCCTATGATGGCTGGCTTAGGCTGTGTTGCTTAGGACAAAAAGGAGTTGCAGATCCTCAGCGTGTCTGACTGCTGCACACGAGGGCTGGAAGTAATTTCACTGAAGTTAGATGTCTGATCAGCTCTCCTCTCTTTGATGTCAGTGGAGTGCAGCAAGCACTGGTGGGCCTTCAGTTATCTAATGTGTTCTACATGCCTGAAATTTTGACCAAGATGAATCAAGCTCCGAGACTGGCTGTTTGTTGACTCTAAAGGGAATCTGGCTGACTAGCTCAGGTGGTGGTACATAAGCTGCAGACAGCAAAAGCTGGACACTGCTGAAGATGCAGTTTGAAAAACAGAAGCATGGTCTGCACAAGAGCATATCTTGTTTTAATTATAACCTTTGGGAAGTTCGTTGAAGGTTTCTCTTGGTTAGCAGGGAATGTAAACTTGGAGCCTTAAAATCCTATGTTGCATGTAAAGCAGTCCTTGCAAAGAGAGCTGGGTTGACTAAAGTTTAATGGTTTCTGGCAATATGAAAATGTAAGACTCCAGATAATTGAAACAGTAGTTTCATGTTGTATACCACATAAATAGCACTTTATTTTCTTTCCTTTTTTTTTTTTTTTTCTTTTTTTTTTTTTTTTCTTTTTTTTTTTTTTTTCTTTTTTTTTTTTTTTTCTTTTTTTTTTTTTTTTCTTTTTTTTTTTTTTTTCTTTTTTTTTTTTTTTTCTTTTTTTTTTTTTTTTCTTTTTTTTTTTTTTTTCTTTTTTTTTTTTTTTTCTTTTGGCATTTGACAACACCTTAATGCTTGTTTTCCATCACCTTCCGTGGCCTGGCCTTTAGTGGGCTGACAGCTGAGAGCCCCACAGTCTTACAGACTGATAACAAGGATGACAGTGCATTTGAGGATGAGTTTAAAGCATCTTCAGTGTGAGTACAGCTGGGATCTTCAGCTGCTCTGCATGGGATGCCTTGTGCATGACCTTGGGCCCTGCTTCAGGACTTAACAATATGACTGCAAATCTGTAGCTGTGGATGTGGAGCAGATATTTATGATTTTATGATTTATATTATTTTTTTCTTAAACTGATGAGTTTGGATTGGAAATGAGGAGATGCTTCAGCTCTGCAGAAATTGTTCATTTCCTTACTGTCAATTAATTAAACAAATAGAAGCCATCCAGGACAACAATTTCTGCCAATATGTCTTCTCACTATTACTGTGTGTGCTTGCTAGCTTTATTTTGCAGTCTCCAGTAACTTCTAATAAATTTGTGTTTGAGCTAATTTTTAGTGGGAATAGAATAGAGGGAATAAAAACATAACAGAGTAGTTTCAGAAGCTCTTTGAAATATTTTTAAACCAACATAACATAATTTCAATAATCATGCTACTTTTTAAAAAAAAATTATCCAGTTCTACTTCACACACTCTTTGACAGTGACATATTTTAAAACATAATTTAAGTTTAAATACAAGAAAGAAGTCTTTATCTAAGCAGTCAATTTTAATTTCATGTTGCAGTTATCTTCTGTAGGACAATAATTAAATTCTCTTCAATTCCATTTGGAATTTCCAACTTGCTCACCTGGCTCTGTAAGGAAACAGGCATTCAATTATGAATGTGTATAATTCTGATCTTTACTTTGCATATTAGTTAAATAAAAATACTGTCTCAGCCCCCACCCCCATTCTCCAGTCCTCAGCAGGTAAAGATAGGGAATATTACTGTAGCTGGCAAATCAGATTTTTTTTTCCCATGGGACATTATAGACTGCAAAGCATGTTCAGGATTTGAGGATGCAAGTTCTATGCTCAGTGAAATTGTTTAAGTTACCATAAAAAGAAGTTGGTCAGCTGTTGGATCTTCTATAATTCTTGTTTTTCTGGTAAAGTGTTTCTGGTAAACGAGCTTTTCAGATAAGCAGATTCTGTCCTTCACATTTTTAGATTCATTATCTGCCTAAATCTGTAGTTGTGGTAGGAAGAGGAAAAACAGCCTTCCTGCTTTATCATATTCCAGTAAGTCTCAACTTTCAGTGAAATAGTCCAGATGTGTGCAGCAGTATCTCTGCACCTGATAGCTAAACTGAGAGAAAAAAAAAAAGGAAAAAAGGAAAAGCCTTATGGCTTCTATTCATTAATGTTTAGGCAGAAAAATAGAGAAGTTGAATGAGTCCTTTAAGGTTTTTACACATTTATAGAATTTGAATTAGAGTTAAATGGAAAGAAGTTCTCTGGAATAAAATTTTCAAATTTGAGCACATGGTCTTCAAAGCAAGATATTTATTGGTTTAAAAGATTTGAATAGAACATCATAAGTTGGTATCTTGTGGCAATTTGTATTGAAATTTTAAAATACTGTGTTAGAATATGATGCAGGCATCACCTGATTTTGTCAAAAGAAATGCTCATTATGACCCTGCTGCTTCCATTGTTAATGTTGCAGAGAGGAATCTATACAAATGGATAAAAATTACTTATTACCTCTGTAAATTGAAAATTACTTCTGTTCAGTCATGAAAGAACTGTTTCCTGCTAATGACCTTTTGGTCCCTCTTGAGAAAGGAAAAAAAATTGGCAGTAAGTTTTTGCAGTGCTGTGTTTCCCAAAAAATCGTTACAAAATGGATTTCAGTCTTTATTCCTTCACTACATTTTCTTTCCCAGTAGGAATTGTAACAATACTAATGATAATCTTATTGTGTTGTTCCTGCTGAAAGTTCTAAACTTTGTGTGTGGCTGCAGATGTCTTATGTCTGGTTTTACAGTAGATTAGACCCAGTGGAATTGCTTCTGATGGACAGAGTTAGAGACTGAAGTTGCACTCTTACACTGTACTAAATTTTATTTTGGGAAACATTCTAGGTTATTTTTGGACGTCTGTATCAAAATCAGTAGAAGGTTGAAGTTCTTTCCCATAATTCTCCTTCCCACGATGTTCATGTTTCTTTTCTTTCTAGCTCATCAACTGTTTTGGCAATTGCTTTGCTTTTGTTTACCACATCAAACAGGTTGTCCACAGTCATCTGCTTTGTGTCAACCGATAAGTCTTCCAAAAAAAGAGAAATTCATGGTGCCGGTAAAACAACAGAAAAAGAGACAATATTGGCCAAATTCTGTTCTGTCTC
>VYZR01087756.1:0-19894 GCA_013400675.1 Oxylabes madagascariensis
CGTCCTAACTTTAAAATGCGTCCACACAAGCAGATAACCATGAGGGACTTTTCTCCTACATGGAAACATACAAGAAAAGAGTGCCAGGAAGGACAACATTTTCTAGGAAAAAAATAATAGGCAATTCTGCAGAAAAAGCAGCCTTAAACGCAGGTCTTTATACTGCTGTTCCTTTTCCAAAGGTATTTTACCTGAAAAACAGCTCTGAAGCATTGCTGAGGGTGTAAGAGGCATGGAATGGTAGCAATGGTACCCTCCTCTACCTGTAACTTAAACACTTACATTATGCATATTCCTGAGACTGAGATATGGAAAAGCCTGTCAGGGAGAACAACAGACTGGAATCATTCCCTGCTCCACTCCCATTCCCGTGAGAGCCAATTCGGGTGATTCAGTCCAGACTCTCTGAATTAATGTCCAAGAGATGTTTGACACCTCAACAACTGCAGAATTTCCATGCCTTCCTCAGGCTGTATATTCTGGTGCTTTCCTAACTATACTGGTTTGCCAGCTTTCAGCTAAAGCCTCATTTGTCTCCTTTGTGTCAGCTCTGCTGCTTCTGTTCCTCAGCATCTTTCTGTTCTGTGTTTATCCACTGCTACTACATTCCCTTTAGATAAAAATCAAACACTTGTAAAAAGTGTGTCCTATAACAGAACTGTAGAAAGCAACAGAACTTTGATGATCCTTTTCTTGCCCTTGTCTGGACTCTCCACTTCATCAGCTTCTTTCTTCAAGTACAACACTCCGAAGAGAAAACAGTTTTATCAGTGGTGAGTGAAAAAGGATTGCTTCATATATTTCATAGGATATATCACACATTAAAGTCTCACACTGATGGCCGCCTTTATTTTTGGAATAGCATGATCCTGGCTTAGGAACTGTAACTCTCAGCATTCCCACAGAACTGCTCTGTAACTAACTCCTCCCTGGCCTCTACCTGTGGAACCTCTTGCTCATGTGCTGCACCTTACAATAGCTCTTTGGGGAAGGAAAAAAACCACAAGTAAACAAGTACATTTAATTTTGCAAGTAAAGAGTATAAAATGAAGTCATAATTTAAAAAGCCATTTCTATTTTATATAAAAAGCCAGTTATTTCAAGTTGTACACATGAAGGGGAACAGCACCACCACCTAATGAGGAACAAATTCTATCCATAATTGACACAGCTAGGAACAAGTTGTTACATACAAATACATGTATCAGTACCATACTTAATATACTTCAGAAAAACTTAATTCATCCAAATAGCTGCAGCCCATTTTCCTTTCTCACACTCATTGTTTCCTAATGTTGCTTTGCAGAGTCCTTTGTAACCTGGCTATGTTGGCATCCAAGGCTGCTAAGCTATTTTTGAAGTCCTCTTCATCTCGAGAAGTAAATGTTGAGAAAGAAGATGCACTCCAGTCAGACCTCCCTGAGAAATCATCAAATGAAATGCAACTAAAATCAGCTGCTTTACTGCCTGTTTTCTGAGAAATCCCTGTTGGAAATGGCATTGATGCACGAGGGTATGTACCAGGCTGAGGCTGGTCTGGTTTATCCATGAAATCTTTTGCAGCCTCACTTGCAATTCCTCTTGGTCTCACGTGGACTCCGTCTCCTCCTGGCTTTGCTTTATCCCCTGTAACTTCAAGCGTGTTTTCCGTCTGTTTCACACTGTACCCAGCATTTAATTTATCCAGTGGAGTTGGATCCTCACATCCACACTGCTGCACAGAGCTTGGGAGCTCACAGTGGTAATCCAGCCTCTGACAAGCCCCTCTGCTCTGGGGTAGCACACCACTTCTCCCAGAGACTGGCTGCTGTTTTTTAGAGGCACTGCTAGTCAGTGGAATATAAATTGTCTCATCCAATTTGGTTTGGTCATCTAGTAAAGTTCCAGAATCACTCCCTGTTTCTGCAGCTTGCTTCAATGGAGCTGGTGGTCCTCTAGGAGCTGATGTTCGTTCTTCTGTGAGTGTACTGTTAATTTTACTTCCTTCAGCAGCAAACTTTTCATAGGAGAGATTTTGCATTTCTACTTCTCCAATTTTATTTGAGAATTGAAGATCTGGATCTATGAAAATATGATCCATTTCTAATGTTTTAAGGTAAGTCATTACTGAAGTACTCCCAGGAAACAGCTCAGGTTGCATCTGCTTTTCATGGTCTTCCAAAACAGACTTTGAAAGAGCTTTTTCAGGTTTGGGTCTAACATTGTCCCCTGTGAGGTCAGACAGAAGCTTGGCCATGCTGCCCTGCAAAGTTCTGTTAGGGTACAACAGACAGATTCAAAATCAGTCACTAAAAAGAATAATAGTTAAAAACTTTTCTATAGAAACAAAACATTGGATTTATCAGGCTGTAACAAAGTTGCAATGCACTTTCTAGATATTGTTATAAAATGTAGTACAAATGTAAACCAAATCCAAGTTTTCTGAATTCTTCAGCTCACTGTGGCTAAAAAGTAACA
This sequence comes from Oxylabes madagascariensis, assembly GCA_013400675.1. Taxonomy (NCBI): domain Eukaryota; kingdom Metazoa; phylum Chordata; class Aves; order Passeriformes; family Timaliidae; genus Oxylabes; species Oxylabes madagascariensis. The sequence goes on from VYZR01087756.1 coordinate 2,458, forward strand.
AAAATAGCACAACCCACTGAAATTCTCCAAATTATTTCTGGTGCACCTGCTTTGAGCACCACAAGATGAAATAAATTGATGCCAACGAACTTTTATAAAGCTGATAGAAGCAGTTACCAAAATCACTAAGACACTAAGGAAGGTTTTCTGTATTATTCTTCCCATTGCATCTAAATAAAAAAAACCCCATAATAATAGATATAATTCTTCTAACTTACTGCTCTGTCCATCAAAAGAGATGAATGCTTAGATGTTTATGTATCTAGCATATACACACATATGTGATATGACATCATTCTACCACCACCTGGTGGTCAGCACAGCACTCATAGAAGTGTCTGAACTTCTACTGAAGAATTTGAAAATGTCTATTCAAAATATTCTGCTTTTCCAATCAGCCTCAACTACAAACATGACAGACAACAGTTCTGTTTCCTCTGCACAACATATCCAAAGCAATTGTATATACACACCATTATGCATCTGCAAAAAGCTATTTATATCTCCCAGCCTGCCACTATTTTCAGCACAAAAGAGCAAGATAAAATAAATTCACAACAACAGCTCTTACTGGCAGATCTGCTATTAGGAGTTAAGACTTTACATAAGTTATGGCAGGTAATATTTTACTTTACCACAGAACTCAAGTGATGGAATATACCAACTCTGTTTTAAAACAAAATTATTGCAGCATTGTAACAAAACAAACTGCAAAGAGAAGTTTTAGCTTATGTGACCTCCCACCACCAAGATACTCAGACTACAATAATCCACAGGATGTAAAAAAACCAAAAACCCCAAGGAATAAGAAAGAATAAAGATTTTTAAAAAAGAAAAATAATGTCAGGAGGCCAAAAAAAAGCTTAGCAATAGTACCTGGTTAATTCCCTCAGTCTCTTAACTTCTGCATCACGCTGACGTAAGGTTATGCCCAAAATCTTATTTTCTTTCTCTGAAGCTTCCAGCTTAAACTGAAGGCTTTTCACACTTCCCAATGCCTCTTCCACTTCTGAAATGCCAACAAGAACTTATATAGTTATTTGTTTTAACTTTTAAAACGCTAAAGAAAGAATAACCAAATTGAAAACACGCACCAATCTTGAGCTTGGTGGAATGAATGTCATAATGCTGTTTGTTTTCTAGCAATTCTTCTTCTTTGTCTTGAATACTTTTTGCAAGATGTTTATTTTCTTCTTTCTGACTTTCTATTATTTTCAGTAGTTCCTCATTTTTAGCCTGCAGTGAATCAAGGCCTTTCTGCGATTCTTTCAATTGACTCTGGAGCATCATATTCAAGGACTGCAAAGAAACCACTACCAGAAGTAAAACATAAAATGTTTAAGTGTTTTGTGTGGTAGCTTGAATTTCTAAACCAAACAAAGTTTTTAAATAATCTTGGTAATATAAATTTTGGTTAGATAGAAGGTTTTTTGTTTTTTTTTTTGCAGCAAGATAAAGCTCAAGCTTTCTTCTTAATTATTTAATCAATCATCTTCATTTTAAGAGGCATATAAGGAAAAATAACTTGCTTGGCAGCTGAAGAGCCAAATCCTAGTATGTGGAGTCTAAATAAAGGCCCAACAGTCCATGCAAATGAAGTTGCAGCATTAGGCCCACTTAGTTCAGCTACTACTAAAGGCCCCAATACATACAGACATATGAAACTACAGATATACATATAAAAAAAATAATAGTATCTATTGTAATAAAGCTTTAACAAATATGCCCCTATCAAGCAACATTATTGGTACTTTACATTCATAGCTGCAGCTCTGTCCAGATGTCTTCTCACTGCTTTCTTGTTCCCTAAGTTGCTGGTTTAATGTTCTTAGTCTCCTAAGCGTGAATTGCGAAAAAGCACAAATTCAGAAATATCAGAATACATTCAAAAGACCTGCACTTTAAATTAGTTTGGTGAGAAGTTGCTTTTCAGAATTAAATGTCAGGAAATATTTCAGAAATATAAAGCAGTCTTAATAACACATTTTTCTTACATTCTGTTACTTATTCAACACAAAATATCCTTCCCAAGTATCTGGTAAATATCTGGTATATAACCCTCTTCTGAATAAATGCTACCCAGTTATGTGAGAATTCCCTGAAATGAGAGACACTTGCATTTGAGAATAAACTACAAAAAGAATGTGAGCAGGCTAACTATCTTGGTAGTGCAGTGTTCAGAGTGATGCACTGACCCCACCCAGTCAAAGGCCCCATCACGAGGTAACTGTCACTACTAAAATACCAAAATCATGCTCTGTGTTAATTATTGCTTTTTAAAGTCTGTGGCCTTACCCCAGCACACTTTCTAATCCATAAACATTGCACGGACAAGAAGGGAAGAGCCTTAACAAAGCAATTTAACCCAGAGCAGTAAAGGTGCTTTAGGGGCACCTGCAGTGAGCACAGGCTCACCCAGCAGATCCCACCTGCGCAGCTCACCGTTCTCACTCCGCAGGGGCTGCAAGGCCAGAGCTATCTCAGCCTGGATATTCGTACTCCCCACTACAGCTGGGAGCAGGGACACCGAGTCTTCTATTTCACTCATCAGCCTGAGCACTTCTGAGTCACCTGCAGAAGTGAGGGAAAAAAGGGACTCCATAAACCCATAAATCTGTAACATAACTAATGTCTCACATGCGATTAAGCAATATACAAAGCGATTTAATAGTGATTTAATAGTATCCGGGATTTTTTCCCGCTCCCAAAAAAACTTCATCTTTAATTATATTTATTTAAAATTGTTAAGCTTAAGTATGAAAACTATGCTTTACCTCCTCATTAAAACACAACCCACCATCTTTCCAACCAGCCCTGGTGGGACTGCAATTGCAATCTGTCCACACCAGGACCCATCTCAGGGGAAAGCTCTGTATATGGAATAACAACAACAAATAACAACAACCTTTATCTTGCTGTCATGATAATACTAAAATATTACAAAAATAAATTAATACTTATCCAGAATGAATCCCAAAGTTTTTACAGTTGTGAAAAACCACAGTAAAATGTCACATATCATCTGACACATACAACTTCCAGAAACTGAAGTGCTCACTCCCTTAATAGAGCTCTTGTGTTATTTGTATGTAACAACTCTACTGCACAATGAGAAAATGTCCTCACCTTGATCTGTTACCAGTGCTCTGAGCTCACCCATAAGATACTTTACAGTCCTAACTTTATGGGCTGTTTCTTCTGGACTTTCTTTTCTAGACTTTAGAACTTTCTTCACATAACTTGTCTTACAGCTTGTATCTTTGACTGGAGCTACGTCAAATCCATTCAATTCATCCTCTTCACTGCTCACGTCCTCACTGTGCTCTTCAGGAGTGTCCTCCTCTGTGTCACCTGAGCCATCACGTTGTGCTGGACAGTGGTGATGGCCCCTCTGCTCAGTCCTGCCATTCAGCCTTTCATGGGACTGTAACAGGGCTTGTAGGCACCGTACCAGATCTGCCCCTGTTATCTGCTGCTCCTGGCTCGGGGCCATCTCTCTGGCAGCAGATGTTGGGGTCAATGCAGGCACTGAAGGGGTTGATGCCCTTGGTTCTGTACAAGGGATCACACCAGGAAGAGCAGCTCCAGACTGTATTTGTGCAGCAGCAGCAACAGAAACCACTGGGCAAACGACAGGTCCTCCCACCTCTGGCACACATTCATTGGCACTATCTACAGGAACACCCTGCATAAAAGATAACCTAATTAAACAAAAAATTAACATGATTTTTAAATCTTTAGGAGAAAAACCCCGAACAGCACCACCCTTATCTGACTCAATGTAGGTTNGTCTGAAGAAATAATTGCCTTGATCATTGGCAGGGAAAGCTCCATATGATAAATGACTTCTTCTATCAGGAGTTGCTTAATGATCCTAGTGTGCATTACTGAGGATGCAATTAACAGTAATCAATAATTTCCTGCACTTTCCATGTTTGCTGTCCATTACAGAATTCCCCAGGCAGAAGCAAGCAGCCAGTTGAAATGCCTCTAATTTCATTTTTTGGTGTCTACATAAAATGTGTTTTGAATAGCAGTGTTTTCTCTGTGCATCACTACAGCTTGAAATACACAATTTTTTAAAAGGAAAATTATTAGGAAAACTAACACAAGGAAATGTATAAATAAATAGGCAGTGCTAATTCAATGTTTATTGATAGTGAGAATCAAACTTTTACTTACTGACTGAGTGGTTAAGGGATTAGCTGAATGCAGCAGGGACAGTGCTGATGTGGAGGTAGGTAACTGGTAATTCAAAGCTGTAACATTTTGACATCCTAAAAGAAAACAACACTCCCATCAGGGCAATGTGGGCAAAACTCATGCAGTTAAATGGTCAACTCCACATTAATAGGTCCACTAACCCTGGTTTGAGGTAGGAAAAGGAACTACAGCAGGAATTTCATTCCTTTTCAGTGGGGGTTGGCCAGTTGTCAGAGACATCTGAGTTGGCACATGTTCATACAGTTTCTGATACGCCCCAGGAGAGTGTTCACTGCAAGGCACATGAATTGCTTGAACCATCTGATTTTGTGCTGCACTGGGAAGTTCCTTCTCAGTAGAAGGTGTGGTAGATGAGGCAACTTTTCTATTTGATATTGGCACTGTAGAAAAATAAAGAACAAAAAACTCCAGCTGAAGTTGCCTGTCTTCTCTGTCTACACAAACCCATTGTATTGTCTGGCAGATTTTGGAAAGCTCCCTTGAAAACAGAAACAAAGATCCTATGGCCCAGGATTCCAGTCAGATTTTGATTCACCAACAAATAAATCAATCAATTTTTTTCTTCTAGATAGAGCAACCTAAACCAGCTGGACAGGCAGCTGTCCTTGAAGGAAGCAGAGACTTAATCCTACAGAAGGCCAGTTCTAAAAAGCAATTCTTAAAACCTCTGCCTAGATATAATTAAAACTCTGTAATTTTACAGCACTGGGAAGATTATCAGCCACATGCTCACTTCCTACAATCCCCAGCGGGCATTCTGCTACACAGCTGTCTACAGGCCCCCCTCACCTAGTGGATTAGAAATTGCACAGAAGAAACGGTGCAGAGAGGCAGAAATTATAATAAATGAACTATTTCCCCTGGGAGCAGCTCAGCTGACAGCACTCCATCTACCTTTCTATTCAGTGCTTTGGCCACTAAACCATTTGAGGTCTTGTCATTTCTAGCCACACTTCCCTGTTTCCACAAATCCTTCTTTGAAAAAAGCCTGACTGGACACTGAACTTCAGACCAGTTTCTAGCTGTGGATCCTAAACTGAGAACAAGCATTGCAATGCTTCCCTGTCCAAGAGAAACAGGGAAAGGGTATTATCATTCTCCTCCACACTTCCTACCAGATAAACCTGATGATGTTGACACTTGTAAACACACTCAACGTTCTTCCTTGTACCTGAAGTTCAAACACTTGTGAATTTCAGTAATTGTTTAGTAAACATTTAAGGTTTCTAAACAATCCTTTTGTGGATCCAACCCAGGATCAACCTGTAACAAACAGCTACAATTATTTGACGCCTTGCTGAATCTCACTAAGCTGAGGAGTCTTTTAAGGTTGCTTGAAAAAAAAACAAATAAGAAAGTCCACTTACCAATTTCTTTTTGGACAGGGGCAGGATTAATGATTCTTTTTAACCCTTTCTTCTTGGAAGTATTTCCTTTGGTTAGCAAAGGCTTGGAAGTAAATTTAAAGGTAGTTGTTTTCCCAGGTTGTTTATGGACAGTCTCCCTTCCTAGTATCAGTTGAAAGAAAAAGCGGTCAACAAAACAAATCAAGAGACTATTACAAAACCTAAAAATGTAACTCGTGTATTCAATAGGTACAACCTGTAGCTTCCTTTTGTAAGATATTCTTCAGTAAAGCTGCACAACGGTCAAGTCCACTAGGAATAGTATCAACCTGCACAAAGAGCACTGCAGTCAGTAAATGAGTACCACTTTTCTTTCAGAAAACCAAGATGCTGTTTTAGAGGTAAGTGTACCCCAATCTGCCACCTGACAAAGAATAACTCATAACCAAAAATGTGTAATTTCCCATGTACTACTTTGCAATTATATGAAAATTTGCAAACACACTGATTATGCAAAATAACTAAATTGTGCTGTTGCATCCATGTCCATTTGCTGGATTTTACGTTAATGACACTAATGTTTTTTATTCTGTTTCCATGTACATTTAAACAATACAGCCTACTTGTATTTTGGAGACAACTGGCTCAGGACCAGTAAAACCAGTACTGCAGCACTGACTCCGTGCTACTCTTTCTTTCCACCACAAAAACCTAACAAGGGCAGCTGCTCTTCTGTGAGGGCCAGCCCTTGTCCATAAGCAGCTTATTTGTGTTTGCAAAATGTATCCTGTGCCTTGGGGAGATCTGAGCCAAACTCACTGCACACAAAACCCATTTGCTCCTATCTGCAAGATGCAGGACAGACACTCTTGATTGCCTTGCAGGAGCAATTTCAGGTTCAGATGCAAATTAATTAGGATCTAAATTAATCTGGCTTTCTTCTGTTACTCGAGGTATTCCAATTTCCCTTTTCTTTAGATAACAGGGATGACTGTGTTCAAGAGCCATTTAATTACCTGATTGTCACATTTAGTGGGATACAATTCTACATCAGAATGACATCCTTTCCTTAAGCCAAACCTGAAAAAGTGAAATTCACTGTTTATACCACCTCCTTAAGGGAAAACAAAGTAAAAAAAACCCCAACTTACTTTCATTAAGTAATAGCAAGGAAAAGAAAATTATTTTCATCATGAAACAACTCTCTTTCTGAAAACTCTGCATGGCTGCAACAAACATGTTAAGCAGATAATAACAATTTATGTCAAAGAAGAATTCAGTCTCCACTCAACAGTCTTGCATACAGCTAGTAATTATATAAATTCAATCTTTTATAAATAAAACATTAAGAATGAAATCTGTATTTTTATTTGCCAAATTTCTATTCCGTTTGTGCCTGTCTATTCATGGGCTGCTTAGAACCTTTCAGTTCAAAATGTTTGGTATATACTCACAAGGATTTTTTGTTCAATTGTGAGGTATTACAAGCATAAGATCCCACATGCTCACACATACACTCAATTTAAAACAGTATCAATGAATAAGGTCTTACTGATTTCTTCCATTTGTCAGTTTAGCTGCTCCCGACAGCCTTCCAGAAGACAGAGCCTGTTGATTACAGAAATACACTTTGATTTTCACAAAGTATTTTCACAACACTTGAAGACTACTACTGCCCACCAATTCCAAGAACTTTTGCCAAGGTGGATCAGTTCAAGGGAAGTTACAGCTCTCAAGCCAAGGGGGCAACTGCTGCCAGTGGGGCCTGAGACTTGTGGGTTTCATTTCACAAAATATGCCTTGACGGCAGAATGCTTTGTTAATTTCCACAGCATTCTAGGGACACAGCCACTCAAGGACTCCCCGGGAGCTGGAGTACAAACGTGTTTCAAATGGAAACCATGCTTGAAAAGTACAGACCCCAAGTGTGGGGACTTTAAGCATCATCTACGGCCAGAGCACACAGCACAGAAACACAACCACAGTCACAGAATCACAGCTGGGTGAGGCTGGAAGGGACCACAGCGGCTCAAGCAGGGCCGTCCCAGAGCACATGGGCCAGGTCTGCGTGCTGACCTGATCCTGGGTATCTGCAGCGAGGGAGACTCCTCACCCTCTTGGACAACCTGTTCTTCCTCATGCTCAGGTGGACTCCCTGTGCATTGGTTTCTGCCCATTGCCTGTGTCCGAGCAGAGCCTGGCTCCATCCTGCTACACGCCCTTTAGCCGTTCACACACACTGGTAAGGGCAGCTCTCAGTCATCTCCTCCCGGGGCTGAACGCCCACAGCCCCTTCAGCCTTTCCTGTAAGGGGGTGCTCCAGACCCCACCGATCCTCGCTGCCTTCCGCTGGAGCCGCTCGAGGAGCTCCACGTCTCTGGGGCAGAGAGACGGGCCCAGATCCGCACACAGGGCCCCAGGAGCACCGGCAGGAGCGGCGGTGCAAGCCGGGCTCGGCCTCGCAAGGCCCCACCTCGCGCAGAATCGTTACGCGGCCGGCGGGAGGGGATCCCCCACGCCCCCTCACCCGCTCCGAGCACACCCGGGCTCAGCAAGGAGCCCCGAAGGAGGATCGAGCCCCGAACGAGCCCCGGGCCCGCCCGCCCCCCGGCCCTCACGCACCTTGCGGGGCCGAGCAGCCCCCGGCGCGGCCATGGCCCCGGCCGGCCCCGCCCACACCGCCCCGCCCCCGCCAGCGTCGGCCAATCATCACTCGGTCCGTCGGTGAGGGGGTGGGGCTAACCCAGGGGGCGGAGCTAATGGCCCCGCCTCGCGGCGCGCCGGCGGCCGCGGGCGCGGGAAGGGGAAGGAGATGAGCGAGGCAGCGCGGGCGGGGATTGGCGGAGAGCGGGCGCGGAGGAGCCAATGGGAGGCGAGGGAGGGAAAGGGCGGGGCTAAGGCGGGCGGTGAGGGGCGGTGCGGGCCCCGCCCCTCAGGCCCTGAGGGAGCGCCCTGCGGAGCCGGGAGCTCTCCTCGGCTGGTGCTCGGCGGGAACTGGGGTTTCGTGCACTCATGAAATGAGTACAAAACCGAGCCCTGTAGGTCAATGGTCACAGAATCCATCAGGTTGGAAAAGATTTCCCTGCTCGTCGAGTCGAGTCCGTGATCGAACACCACCGTGTCAGCCAGACCTCAGTGCCACCTCCAGTCTTTCTTAAACACTTCCAGGGTCGCTACTTTACCGCATGCCTGGGCAGCCCATTCCAATGTCTAATCACCCCTTCAGTGAAGAAATTCCTCCTCGTGTCCATCCTGAATCTCCCCTGGAGCAGCTCGAGTCTCTGGTTGTGCTGCCCGGCCCCTGCGGGCCTGCCTGTGCTGCCGCAGGGGCACCAAGGTAAAGCAGGCTGGCATGGGAACGGAGCTGCTGCACCGTGCTGTATCCACGAGTCCAGGCTGAATCCATCGGCTCTGGGTTCTGCCCGCTGGCTCCAGCTTGTTTAAACCTGTGGCGTTCGCAGAGAACCCCCGTGTGCGCGGATCAGCGAGGCTGCAGCCTCAGGCTCCACACTCACACACACACACACTGGGTATCACTGGAATATCAGTCTTCTGCACTTCCTCACTGTTATTAGCTGAATAAATAGACCTCGTGAACACACAGAATTGGAAGCAATTACATTTACTCAGGCTGAAAATGTGGTTCCATGACTATGCTGTTAAGACTACTATAGCAGAAGTGTATATAAATATTCAACATCTCTGCTCTCCCAATGTGTAAATTGTCTTGTTATTACCATATTAACATTTACGCTGAAACTATGACAAACTTGAATTAAAAAATGTATTGTGAAGATATTTATCATCTTGTCAAGAAAAAACCCCAAACAAAACAGTAACTCAGAAGGGTTTTCTGGCAGGAATTTGGGGACTGCTTCAATTCTTTTTGTAAAATTAAAAAGTATAAGATCACTGTAATAAAACAGCTGAAGGAAGGAATATAAACTAGAAAGATAAAGAAGAAAGATTAAAAAGCTCAAAAAGGGTTGTGGCAACTACCTAATTAGAGCCAGAACCATAGGTATACTTTCTTCTTAAGGTAGTTTCTGGAAGTTTATGGATTAGTTCTCATTCAACTGATAGATGTGGGTGCAGTATTTAAATAAGGAACAATTATTCTAAGGTGTTTAGCAACAGGTAACATAAAAAATCCAATCTCCCCCTCAATCGCTTCCTTTGGTTTGAAGACACACAGATCAGCCAGCACTTCATTTTTATTCATGCGAAGGAAAATGAATACAGAAAGCTATCAGGTCCCATTCTTGCCAACTGAACCGTTTTGAAACTGCAGATGAAGCAGCAAGATTGTCTTATAAATAATTTTTAAAAATGCAACCGCAAGGATTAAAAAGTTCATAAATAATTAAAAATTCTCATGGTCACAGAGCTCCAAGTAGTCACTCTTTAAAGACAGGAACAAGCTGTTATGAGACTGATGGTATAACTGCGAGGGCTTGTAGCAGTGTATGCTGAGCAGAGAGTGAGCCATCAGAAGATGGATACCTTTTCTGACTTGCACTGGCTTGCTTTATTGAAACAGTGTGGGGAATCACTGAATACCTCTGGGCCTGTCTGGTTCTTATGGTAAAACTGTGATTAAAAAAAAAAAAAAAGGTTCTTCTTTGCCTTACATACTGAAATGCTTCAAAGCCATGAGCTTCTTTCATACATAATATTATACTGTTGCTCCTATTTATCATCAAGATATCTTTCAGAGAGAAAAATTAATTTCATTTAGTGAAACCATTTTTATCTTTTCCTCCTATTTGACAGATAACTAACATTCCTCAAACAATTCCAGGACATAGTTTTGGATGTGGCTGAGGCCTTTGTGAAAGAAACCTGACAATATTCCAGGTTTCACCCTTATTTGATGTAGAAATAATGCTAATGACAATCAGAAAAGAACAAAAAATCTGGGAAATGTGAGATAAATAAAAAACGTAGTATATGTGGAAAAAACCCCTCAAATCATTACCCAAGGAAGAGCTGCCTGAATGATGAATAATTAAAACATACATGTGGTTGTATTTGCAATCTTAATGCTTGAGGTGCTGTCCATATTGCATGAAGCATCACTGAAAATAACAAAAAGCTTGTTCTTACCCTAAATTATTTACAGAGTGAGTTGAAACATCAGGGTCTTACAGAAAACCGTGTACAAGACTGACGTGCGTAATAACAATGAAGAAATAAATATACACACAGAACACAAGCCTTTGAGGAGCAGAGATCTTTGAGGGAACAATTCTCAAAAAAAAAAAAATAAAACAATGCTCTTTTGTTGCAGGAAGGAGAGAAAGCAAAGAAAATGAAGTTAATAAAGGTGAGAGAAGACATTGATCAATCAATCAATCAATCCAGTTTCATCAGAAAATGGGTTTTTTCCAGTACCTACCTAGGAAAACCAAGGCAAGTTCACATTCAGTGTAAGTCTGAAAGTCTCTTGCTGGCACTACTAACAATTTCTAATGATGTAATTTAGTACTAACCTAAGCATGATTGAGCACCAGCACAAAGTAATATTAAGCTTTCCTCTGAGCAGGTTATAACCAAAAAGTTGTGTGGACTTAACAAGGGAGCATTTCACAAAACAAGGAGCTTTTTAAAAGACAAGTAGGCAAGAATATCAGTGATTATTGTTTGAGTCTATTTTGGTAATTCTCCAAATCCCTGTAAGTGTAGAATTAGGGAAGAAAGCTACAACTTGGCTAACAGAAAGCAAATTAACAATTTTTTGTCTATCCTTCAATCTACACAGAGCCTGCAAAAAAGAGCAATTGAATAGCCATGAACATGTAGCAACCTTTGTTTTTCAATGTCAGGCTTAAGGGATGGCTTGACCACAGTAAAATATTATTAGAGGAAGCAGAAACTTAATAGAGAACATTTCAGTTGGATAGGCAGAGATATAATGTGGAAACAAAGATTGATATATTATGGACCTTAGAATTGTGGTGCAATTATAAAAGAGGTTTTCGATTTTCAATATGTCTCAGTCCAATTTCAATCATGCAGAGTGAAAGCTACAGCTGGACTTGCTGCATGACACCTGTGGTCCAAGTGGATCACAAAGCCTTTCATCAAATTTTTATATTCTGATGTCTTTGGAATCAATGTGTCTATAAACCATGAATTTCTTCTTAATATTATGCAAATATAGAGGGGAAAAAATTACTTGGCTTTGGTCTGTCTGCCCACATTTAAGTGAAGGATCTTATGTAAAGCACATTAAATGCTCTTCATCCTGAGAAGTTCTCCCCAGGACGAGATCAGAAGGGTGTTGAGTTATGACTTGTAGGGGACATCAGTAAGAGCCGAGCTGTTATTGCCTTTCTGAGCTGATGACGGTGTCACAGCCGGAGTGCTCAGACAGCAGGTGACACGGTGCTGGCAGCAGGTGACACGGTGCTGGCAGCAAGTGACACTGTGCTGACACAGGACTGATGCAGGGGGGTTCGACTCCCAGGAGATGGCAGCACGGGCGCAGGAAATAATTCACTCCGCGCTGAACCTAAAAGGGACTTGGAATTTCCACGCGGTAAATCCAGGCACATCGTGGGTTCGGGACTACGAAGAGAATTCCACTGATATTTCATAGAATCTTAGTCACGACTTGTCTTTTCATGCAATCTTACTGACCAGAGTAATGTTTTATTAGTGAAAGTGTGTGGAAATAGGAATTTTTACCTAAAGCACTATTTATTTATTGCTCTACTAAATATAAAATCTACTGTGACATCAAACTGATCTTTAAAACCCCATAGACAACTTTCCCAGTATGCAAGTTTAATAGCAGATCTAGAATCTGATGGATTTAGAGGAAAAACAAACTCTAACAACAGATTAATTTCTCAGATATTCATTTTCATTCTAAATTATGAAAAGAAATGAAGCAATAGAGGAACAGCAAATAAAATAGCTGAACAGAATTGTCTCTAATTAAGACTTTTTTTTCAAATTTCCCATGAGGCAGGTTTTGGAACTAGTACTAGCAGTGAGAGTATTGAGGTCAAAGGTCAATGAAGTTGGTCCCACCAAGGTTAAATCCTGTAACTTTTATTGTTTTAGGAGAAAATTCATAGATAAGCAAGTTATAATATCTAAGAGACTTAAAAATAATATACTTATGTTGCAAACAGCAGAGCTTTAACCCAGATTTCTGTTTGGAGCTTTAACTTCATTTGAGCTGTACCAGACCATTCGGATGATCTCAGGGGCTCCCTTCCAAGCTGAACAATTCTGTGATTCTGATTCAAAACCTTTTTCTTCTACTTTTTTTATTTTTTTTTTTCCCTTCACATCCTCTTTTGATTATGTCAGTGTAATCTATTGCCTTGCTGACATCCCTGGCCTTACCTCATCTGAGTTAAAGTTTTCAGCTGGGAAATAAAGCTGACTGTAGTGATGTAAAAACAGTGCTATAGCCAGTGCCCTGTTAATCCTCCTCAAGATCCTACACAGAAATTATGGGACTATGTATGTAAATGTGTGTCCAGCTGTGCTAAATTGGATGAGTGAGAGGTCCTTTCCTAAGATCAGCAGTGAATCTATCACACCAATACCTCTAAGTCACATCAGCACCATAACCCACTTGTCTTCCACTGATAACAGAAATTCCCAAATCCATTTTCCTCTCTCCATTGAATAGTTAAAAGAATTGAAGAAGTCACACATTTAAGTGCTGTGAGAAAGATGTAGGTACTTTTCTGAATCCATAGTGAAACCCATGACTGTATTTCCTCCGTTGTCAGCATTAAGTGATAAGCTTTTAAATTCTGGTTTCTTGAGGATATTTGAGGAGGCTGCAGTTTGCTTTCCATACATATTGACTATCAATTGCCATTAGATCCAAACCCATTACCTGTCCTTGGTTTTCCTAGTAACTGAAAACACATGTTGTGGTACTGACTTCCCCTCATGGTCTTGGGTTTCTTTGACCAAGATTGCCTGAATATGAGGTAGTGTGGAAAGATGCTGATATTTCTTTTGACACACGAAGTGTGCTGCAGGCTTCTACATTAGCCATACAACATCAGAGTGAGNTGTAGGTACTTTTCTGAATCCATAGTGAAACCCATGACTGTATTTCCTCCGTTGTCAGCATTAAGTGATAAGCTTTTAAATTCTGGTTTCTTGAGGATATTTGAGGAGGCTGCAGTTTGCTTTCCATACATATTGACTATCAATTGCCATTAGATCCAAACCCATTACCTGTCCTTTGGTTTTCCTAGTAACTGAAAACACATGTTGTGGTACTGACTTCCCCTCATGGTCTTGGGTTTCTTTGACCAAGATTGCCTGAATATGAGGTAGTGTGGAAAGATGCTGATATTTCTTTTGACACAAGAAGTGTGCTGCAGGCTTCTACATTAGCCATACAAAATCAGAGTGAGTGAGGAATAGCAAGACAGAACCAGGATACTGATTCAGTAATCAGTCCTGGCTGCTGAGTGATGCTGGAAACAAAGGAAATCTTTTGTGATCACACTCACAGCAAAGGCACAGCCCTGCAGAAACAGCTGTAGCAAACTGTTACATGAAGACTACAGCTTTTGTCCCTGTCTCTCCAGCTGTCTTCCCCAATGCTTAATTTGTAGTCAATTGTCTGGAAAGGAAGAAGCTATTACAAATATTCTTGCCTCATTGATCCTTGAATGAAGATAGTCAAGGTAATTTCCTCATTCCTAAAAAAATATTTCCTCCTGACTTTTAGTGGTTACCTGGTTAAAATCTTGATCTCCTTTTTCAACATAAACATCAACACAAAATCACAATATACAGCATATTCATTCAGGACACCATGGAAGTATGAATAAACTTTCAGCTCTGAGCAGGTTACATGCCAGGGTTAAAAGCTTCAGCCACTCAATTCTTTCAGTAAAGTGTCCAATATTCCTTGCACTCTCAAGTGAGTGTTCTGGGAGATTGAGTGCCTCCTACGTGTGAGCCAGTCCAGCTACAGGCAATATATCTCTCCCTTGCACCTGGGGATAAGCACAAATTAAAAATGCATCACAGGAAAAAGCCATCCTATTTGCCTTCATTTAGAGGATGACAACATTTTCTGTAATCCAATATCACCCCCCAAAATAATTGAATTTGGCTTGACCTAGGCTTTTCTTTTTGAGGTGTGCTGTGCTATGTAGGGAGCATCAGTGACATTAGGGACTAACTGGATGCCCAAGTACGTGTTTGTTGGGTACATTTAAGAACAATTATAGCAAAAATACTCCATAAAAAAAGTGAGAAGATAAAGTGGAAGCACATAAATGTTTACAAGTCATAAAAATACAGGTAAAATTAACAGTGTGAGTACAGAAAATAACTAGTTCTGTAACATCTGGAAGGATGTTAATTTTACAGAAGTGTGGCCTGGCGTCTGGCTGTAATTTTATATTTGTTACTGGACATTTATTCATGAATATTCTTTCTTTGGCAATGGCAATATGACTTGGGGAGCAGGTGATCTGAGTATGAAAACCAGAAATCTTCAGGGCCAGAGGAAGCACAGCTGAAGAAATAATCTACCTTCCACTATATAGAAACAGCTAATAGA
Organism: Oxylabes madagascariensis; assembly: GCA_013400675.1. Taxonomy (NCBI): domain Eukaryota; kingdom Metazoa; phylum Chordata; class Aves; order Passeriformes; family Timaliidae; genus Oxylabes; species Oxylabes madagascariensis. The sequence goes on from VYZR01087756.1 coordinate 17,587, forward strand.
TCAGTATTCACCATCTCTTGTACTTATATTATCTGTATAGATTATTTACAGACATATGGGTGGAAGCAAATTATCCATGCTAAAAATGTAGTCAGTGTTAACACTATTACTGGAATACTAGAATAAGAAACCTATGGATGTAAATTATCAATTAAACATATTTTCCCCAGAAGTGGGGAAGATATCTCTTGCTGTTTTATTTTATATTCTTCATGAACTTGGAGAGCATCACTTCCCTTTCTTCTTTGCAGTACTGTTTTAAAGATTTGAAGGTAATTACTGTATCATAATTGGTACTCCATTTTCTATGCTAAACATCCTGAAATTGCTCAGTCCTGCCTGTGTGTTGTGTTTCATAAATCTTTAGTTACTCTCATCTGAAAACTTCAGCTGATACACATCTTTCTTGAAATATAATGCCCAAAATGGGACAAAACACTTCAGCTGAGACCTTACCAATGCTTATCTAAGAATAACAGGAGGATTACATCATCTGTCTATAAATGTTACCCCTGTTTATATTTCCCTGTATGTTTTTCTCTTTTGCAACAGCACAGTGTTGTCATGTGACTAATGCTGAACTTGAATTTCATCATACTCCTCAAAACTTTCCACAACAGCAGAAGAAATCCAGTCATTCTTTATGTCGTGTATATTGCTGCCGAATTCTGACTCACTGTTGAATGTTGCATGTTCCTGTATTGAATAGCTACCTTTTTTTTCCACAAGACTTTTCTAATTTGTTAAAACATGTTAAGGGAAGTTTTAATCTAGGTTTCATCCTCTAGGTCCTTGGGATTAGAGACTGCTTCTTTTAATCTACCTACATGTATCAGCCTTACACAATTCATATATCGAACAGTTTCGCTTCCTTTCAGCAAAATAATTAATAACACAAACATTTCACTTAATGTTCTGGTCCAATGTTAACATCACAATATGATGAATCAGTTTTGTAGAAGATGTTGTGAGAAAAATTCAGAGAATTACACCTTCTATACTGCTTGGTTATTCCAGGTTAGGCTTGCTGCTGCAGTGATTTTGCTTTAGGACATGGCAGTGAGGTGATGAGGAAACAGATTCACTACAAACCTGGTCATTAAATGTACACATATTGCTTATGTAATTTATATCTATATATTATTGAGTAGTATTTTTGTAGGTTTGATAAATTCCCCGCTGTATTAAAAAAAAAAAAAAAANTTCTTTAAGCACAGGTTTTCCTAACCTCTTTTATGGGACGGGAATTATCCTTCTTTTTTTCTCATCCAGTTCTATCACAGTCTTTACCTGGAAAGTCTGGTTTTGATCTTCAATATTTCAGTACATCTCAGCTTAATCTCTCAAGCAATCATTTTTACTCCCACTTGTGGAACAGCCATGCAAATCCTTCAGTGATATCCTGCTCATCATATTTCCTGAAGTACTTCGGCAAATAATTAAAAAATCTTTTTTAGGATCTGTGTCATATCTCTTTTATGTAAAAAAACAAAATTAAAAAGTAAAAATTGCTGCCTACTATTTTGCCCAGAGTGGTAATGAAAGTGACTGGAGATCTTTTCGTATCTTATGACTCTTTGTTGTCTAATGAGAAATTAATTCTGTGGTCTCACTCTGTTTGCTTGTGAATATGTTAGCATAATTTGTGACTCCCACGGCAGAGAAGGCTGAAAACATAAAGACTTGAAAACAGTTTTTCCTTTTCTAATATAAGTTATTGTGGATTGCCCCTGAGGGACACTGCCTGGCTTGAGCCAGGGAAGCTTGAACTGTGGTGTCTGTGCTTCTCCATTTGGTGAGACATCAAGGAGCCATATATGAGAACTTCTCTAAGGCTGCATTCTCTGTCCTTCTCCAACAGCCTGCAGTTGCAAATACTGACTTTAAACTCAGATGTTTTGCAGTGGTTGTTATATCATGGGACTGGATGCCTTGTGAGCTCTGTATGCCTTGCCTCAGGTGAACCAGGGTTCCCTCACGGCTGAATCAGGCTAAGGTGACCCAATACAGAAGACAACCCCTCTGACCCCCAGAGACTGTCCTGAATTTTGAGAAAAAACTGGATATTTTTCCCCCCTTATTTGGCTTCTGTAAAGATATTGGATTTTCTCCCTTTCCTTCTCTTTGATTTGATTTCCAGGGCTNCTGTATGCCTTGCCTCAGGTGAACCAGGGTTCCCTCACGGCTGAATCAGGCTAAGGTGACCCAATACAGAAGACAACCCCTCTGACCCCCAGAGACTGTCCTGAATTTTGAGAAAAAACTGGATATTTTTCCCCCCTTATTTGGCTTCTGTAAAGATATTGGA
>VYZR01087757.1:20840-35346 GCA_013400675.1 Oxylabes madagascariensis
GAACTGGGGTGAGGGGGCTAAGTCAGGCAAAAATCTGTTTTTCATATTTATGTTGAACAACTTTTCAGTGGTAACAGGGATTCATGGGCACAACTTACCACATTAGATTCTTGAGATTATAAGTATTTCTTCCTACAAAACTCACATATTTTCACATGCACTGTGGTTTGTCTAGGACAATGGGTATCGAGTGCCCATCATCTGGAGGAGCACAAGGTAACAGGGCTGACCTGTGGGTCTGCAATGTGAAGGCCCCACTCCAGCAAATGGGACCTACCCTCAAAGCTTTGATGGTGCAAGTTCAGTAAGATCCCGAGCTTTTCATGCACTCCTCGGCTGCCCACAGGCAGAGTTTCAGCTCCACCTTCTGTTACCCTCTGTGGGTGTTCTAACTACTCTTGTAGTTGCTATCTCTACAAGCCAATTAAACATCTGTTAATGATGATCCTGTCGTTAGATCTCTGAGGGAAACTGGCCTACACAAAGCCAGGATTTCTCACCAGTCAGCCTGGCTTTGTTCTCACCTCAGGAAATAGCATCATGTATTTGTGCTGCCCTATTCCAAAAGTCTGATTGCTTCAAACTGTGCTCAATATCCACTTGAATGTATAGACACACCACTGTCATAAAGCAAAGCATCAAAATGCATAATTATACTTTACTTGTTGTGTGCACCTCACTGGCTAAGCTGCATAGTATTATTTCTATTTCCTAACTGGACTAGTTTAAATGATGTATTAATGAAGTACAAAAAACTTCAGAGACAAATTTTTTGATAAATAATGCTAATTTGTTTGATAAAATGCATTTTTAATTGGTATGATTTAGGTCATTCATTTTCTGTGTCAGTGCAGTGAAATGGACCTGAGTCTTTCCCAGGCCTGCATTTCTATTATTCTGTAACATCTTTCTGTATCAGTCAGGTCTTAAAAATAGTAATGCATCAGATCTTTACAGACAAAAATATCTATGGCAAGTTTGCACAATTACAACACCATTATCGTAATTAAACTTCAATGGTGTTTGAAATTTCTGGGTTTTTTAGAAGTAGACACTGTGAGAACTACATCGCATACTTAGAGGATATATGATTTATACAAAAAATATCATGCTCTTGAGCTTTCCTGAAAAACTCTGGAGGGTATTTGTAAGATCTGATTTATCAATAAATATCTTAATGAGTGGAAACTTATTTCCAGTGCCAATCAGTCTCCTTTTTTTTGCCAATTCAACTGCATATACACATACATATTTCTTTTTTCAAGCTCCAGCTGCCATGGCACTCAAATTACACTGCAACAAAGATTTCCCTTGAACAGAGAGGGAGAGAAAATATAAGAAGATCAAAATGAAACAGCAGAATGCTGCTTCCAATACACATTTCATAAGGGTCTGTATTCAGAGTGGGCTGGAGCGTGACAGGGGTGGACAGAGGAGACGGGCCAGCTGCAGAAGATGCCACAGCCATGGCTGACCTTTTGTCACAGGGCTGGTGGCACCCACGGTGACACCGAGAACCCACCCTGTGGCTGAACCCCTTTCACAGAATATGCCCCCATTCTTACATTCTCCTCTTTCTCTCTTTCTTTTCCAGTAAATCAGAACAGACACATTTCAATTTACCTGCTATTACTTCCTGCATTTCTAAAGCCCTTACTACTGCCTGGGCTACCTCAATGCACACCACATAAATGAACCATGGGCCAGTTTCCCCTGGTCACAGCGTGTGTTTGAAAAAGGCAGTTTATAATTCTCTCCACAACCTCAACATCAGCAATGAATCCTTCCCTTAAAACATCTTTGAGCATCATTATTATTTTTTAATGCTACACTGTGAGTCATGGGTGTTACCAGTGTTACCACACTCTATTCAACTTAAAAACATTTAAATTTGGAATTCACAGCAGATGGTTTTTGTAATAGAAGATAAATGAGTGCGACCTAATTTTAATATTATTTGTTGAATATATGTAGGTAATGGACTGGGCAACAGTAGTATCACACAAACCATAATATTTTTTGATGCATTTTGTGATACATACATGTGTGTGCCTTGCAGACAACACCAAAATCCAAGCTAGCATATATGGAAGGGAGGCAAAAACTACGCCAAAAATCTCTTTCAAAAATTTGTGTCCAGATGGGTGAGGAAAATAAACCATGCTCCTGAGGTACAATAGTGTACCTAATCTCCCTTAAAAGGGGAAGCAATCTCCTCTAAAGTAAGAGTGTTTAGGCTGGTTTAGATACAAGGCAGATGCCTGTAACTGCTGAGAGAGCCAGAAGCAGGAAAATGAGCAAAATGTTGGTAACGAAGCATTTATGCAGCAGCTGCACTGTGCTGCAAAACAAGCACAGGTCGTTAATTAGCAAAACATCTTCATGATCAACACTTTAAAATTTGAGAGATCGTTTACAAATAACTGAAATATTCAGAATATGCTGTTTGTTGAGATCTGTTTTTCATCCTGTTGGTTTTTAAAGCTCATGTGCTGTAAGGGGCAAGCAGATATTTGTTGCACTTCACTACTAGAATCTGTGAGAGTAAGGTATGAATACAAATACCTCCATCACCAGGCATTCAGAAACAAGAGCTCCAAGTCATCCTCGTAAGAGAGACCTTATCAAGGGTGTCATTGGGACTGACTGGACACCAAAATACTTTTATCCCTGGCCAAACTCATGCACGAATCCTGTGGAAATATATTCTGTAAGTTCCCTCAGGTAGAGTTTCAGGTGCATTAAGGGATGCCTGTATTTAGACATCATCTAAAGTAAAAAATAAATGGCTCCATTTACCTCTGCTGCGACGGCCGTTTCACTTGAATGCACATAAGATTTTCATCTGAACTACAAGGGCAGATTTTGATGGGCCACAAAGTGCCTCAACAACCGTTAAAAGCTCTTTATCTATACTATGGTAAAGAATGCTGTTAAGTCCAACCTGCCTTTTCTGAACATTAGATACACACAAACTGACAAAAATACGGGGCAAGTAAAGAAAACACCAGGGAGAAAATTTGTTCCAAACATAACCCAACAAGTAGAAAAAAAGGGAGTGAAGATGATGGAGAAGACATATCATGGTAGACATATGATTGTCACACCCTGTCACATCCATCTCTTCATAGTTTTTTTGCTTTGAGTGCTTCGCAAAGCAAAAAAAGGGAGTGAAGATGATGGAGAAGACATATCATGGTAGACATATGATTGTCACACCCTGTCACATCCATCTCTTCATAGTTTTTTTGCTTTGAGTGCTTCGCAAAGCAAAAAAAGGGAGTGAAGATGATGGAGAAGACATATCATGGTAGACATATGATTGTCACACCCTGTCACATCCATCTCTTCATAGTTTTTTTGCTTTGAGTGCTTCGCAAAGCAAAAAAAGGGAGTGAAGATGATGGAGAAGACATATCATGGTAGACATATGATTGTCACACCCTGTCACATCCATCTCTTCATAGTTTTTTTGCTTTGAGTGCTTCGCAAAGCAAAAAAAGGGAGTGAAGATGATGGAGAAGACATATCATGGTAGACATATGATTGTCACACCCTGTCACATCCATCTCTTCATAGTTTTTTTGCTTTGAGTGCTTCACAAAATAGAATGTTTTCTTATTTGAGAACAATTTTTTTTCCTAGAAACTTAAAAAAAGGAAACCCTTTGTTTTGCTCTGCATCATATCTTCCAGTGTAGTTACAAGTAAGGTGTTGATATTTCATAATCCAATGGCTAAATTTAGTAACTGTTGTCTTTTCATACTTGGAAGCAGGATAGCAAAGTTCCCTGACTCCAGATCTTTGGGCCTCAGAGAATAATGACATTATCTAAAAATATGTAGCTTTTCAAATATAAACGCATTTCACTTTGTCAGCATTTTGCCAGCTTTTTCAGTGCACTGACACCAAACTTATTTTTCTTAACAAAGTCTTTGCCAGGATGGAAATCAGTATTCAGCACTAAAAAAAGCACAACAGCTTGCTGAGTCTCCTGACAATAGAGGAAAGCACAAAAATCGCATTTTTATTAGTTGTATCCTTATGACAGCATTTAAAAACACAGGTGAATTCCCAATATATAAACAAATATTTATTACTAACACAATAAAATATTTATAGCATTGAAAAGCTATTCAAGAATCTAGAAACTATTGTAAGTTTCAATATCAGGGAGCTTGTAAATGAATGCATAAATAGAAAAATTATGCCTTAATTCAAATGCAGTCTTTATTTAAATGTTCTTCAGCTTTTAAATCATTTTTAAAAAAAGCTAATTGAAAGCACAGAATATTTTAATAATTTAAAAGGCTTCCTGATTAATTTATAGGATTTATCTCCTTTCATTTTTGCTGTAAACCTTGCACAGGTGAGCTGTGCAATTTGCTCCACAAATTATTTCATATTGCTCACAAATGTTTTCTTGTCTGGTAAAGTTTGACAAAGCCAACGATCAAATGGTTAGCTTGGATCAGACATGGAACATGAGCAGATTGCATTAAAAGTATGTAATTTTTTTATATTGATGGTGTTGTAAAAGAAGCAGAATTTCACATGTGCCCATTTTGAAGATCACTTAATGGGAAAATAGCTAGAGTTTGCACTCTAAGACTACCAGCATGTCCAGTCAGTGGAGGTTGCCACTTAATGTTCTTGTTGCAGGGTCGAATTTTTGTAAAAATCAATAGACTGACATTGGCTGCAGTTTCAAATATCTTAGATGTTTAGTCGCACCATCAACTAAAGGAACTTACATATCATCTTCTAAAAATGGGGCAAACCTGAGAAGTCCTTGGAGAGATCTCCCACAAAGGGCGTTCTCAGCTGCCATTAAGACAGCTGCAGAAAAGAGCTTGGTGCTGGTGAAGATCAGGACAAGGCCCAATGGAGGAAAAGGTGGAAGTTGTTGGGATATGTTCCCGTGCCTGTGCTGGTGGTGCAGCAGCGGGACAGCAGGGGGGAAGGGGAAAGCAGAGCTGTTGTTTGCTGAGGCCAGCCACAGCAGGGGAAGACATTCAGTGCAGGCACTGGGAGCTCAGACCAATCCCCCTTTGTGCAGAGGATGTGGTGGGAGCAGGCAGCACCAGCAGGGTTAAAAGGGGATTAGGCAGGATCATTAATACACGGGAAGTGGAGTAGGCCGGGCAGCTGGAGAAGTTCAAGGCAGTGGCAGGAGAAGGTGGCAAGGCTCATGTGCTCTCCCCAAGCTGTTTTGCCACCACAGAGCTCAGAGCATGGAGTAACAGAGATCCCTTTTCTGCCTAGGATGGCATTTCTTATGTTTGTATTTTCACACTTGAGATGCCAGAGTGAAATGCTAAAGAGCATAAAAAAAATTATATTACAGCCTCACAAGAGCTAATTGGAGTTGGAAACCACAGAAAACAGCCTGGTTATTCAGCAATTTTCTGTGTGACAGCCATTTACTGAGGCTGGTTAGTTGTGTGTGCAGATGAACAGCATAGCTGGCCTTGGTGGGAAACTGCTCCTGCAGCGGTCCCATCCCACGTAGTGCAGGATTACTGGTACAGATGTCTTATTCACTCATAGGGCACCATCAGCAGCTCAGTTATGGGACACAACACAGGAAAAACACTTTTCACTGCAAGAGAAGCCATGCAGCAAAATGGCTCTGGACTTGCCCTTACTAAGACATGTCCTGAGCAGCTCAGACACTGGCCAGAGGGAGACAATTAATTTTCTTTGATGCATTTATCTCCATGGATTACAGGGAGCAGGTGATTTAGACAGTTACATCCAGTTCAAGCCAGAACTACAACTACATCACCCAAGCCAGACAAGGCAAAGTTTTCTTTTTATGGGGGTGTCTTAAAAAATCCAAATTGACAGCAGTAAGACAATTGATAAACTATATTATCTCACTGCTTTTTTTAATCCTCTGAATACAGTCATTCGCTGTCTTGTCTTGTATTATACCTGGCTGCCTTTATGCCCTATGTTTGTGCAGTACCCAGTCCTGCTGTGTGATTAGGGCTCCTCTGAACAACAGAAAAGCCAAGGAATAATAACAAGCTGTATCAGAAACACAGCATTTTAGCAGGGCAGAAATTACCCATCACTGGGAGTAACTTTTCTGTTAAGTCACAGGTTGAACCTATAAAAAGTATAAACTTCCCTGTTGCTGAATTTTGCACTCCCCAGAAGTACAGCATGATTAATTCTCTGCAGACAGTTCAGAAATCTTAAAACCACCTTTCAAAAACTCAAAGTGACAGAACAGCAAGAGGAACATTCACCCTTGCCATTACCTTGCTAGGTACAAAGGGACAGATGCTACTGTTGAATCAGGTTCATGAGATTCTGCCTCTCCCACTGCTGGTAGCCCTTCCACCCAAACTGGACATCAGAGCACAAAGCAGACCACTGGAGAGCACAGAAGAATTTTGATGCTTCACATTATAGCTTGCACTTAGGAGTCCCAGGCCAGGCTAGTGCTTTTCTTGTGATTTAAGACAGTGTAATATGCTTGTCAACCTTTGGGCATGGATGCATCTCTGAAGTCATGCAATTGATCTTTTAACTTCAAAAGTCAACTGGGAGCTAAAATCTCATGAAGTATCCCATATCCATTTGAATGAAAGAGAAATTATGTATGCTTTCAAGTGTACTTTTATTTAGCACAGAATTTATCAGTTGGCCATATCTGTATTATTAAATTTTTGTAGACAGACAAACTTCTTTTTTTCACTTCTCAGAATGTACTAGTCTTTTTTCTGTACTAATTCAGTAGCAGTTAGTTATATGCTGTATATTATCGGAAAGCTGAACATAATGTGAGCCTTGGAGCAGACGTGAAAAGTGCTTTATTGTTGGAAAAGCAGTTTGGTATTGAAGTCTATGGTCAGCAGTAACGTCTGATCACAGAAAAATAAAGTGTAGAGTGAAATGAAACCCAAGGAAAAGTGATAAACAGGGTTCTGGGAAGGGAAAATATCTTAACCTATGAATGTAAGTCACAGGAAGGAGTGAAGAGATGGGAAAAAACTCTACCAAAGGCCTCAAAAAGGACAATGTTTTCCTTCCATTTTCACTCTGCACAAATCAATTTATTGCAGCTGGGTTGTTCAAGTGTTAGATTTGCCCTGGAACATTTCTGACCCTGCTGGGTTGCCAATTTCAGGGTCCTTTTGTCACATTCCTGCAAAAAACACATACACAGAGAGTCAAAAGGAGTTCTCATATTGTGGAAATACCAAACAAGCCTTAAGAAACAAGATTCAAGAGTAATTGTAAGGCACAGGTTTCCTTCACCTGGTGCCTGACACCAACCGCACGCTCCAACATAAATACCATCCCTATTTGGGGAGCACCAACTTGCTTGGTCTTTTTCCCCCCTGTCCTTCCTCATAACTCACTCTTCCCCAGCTCTTGTCTCTAGTGTTAAACCTCAAGTTTTTGCTTCCTTCCAGTAGGAAGTGCCCAACAGGTTTGTGCAGTGGGGTACAGCCCAGCCAGGTGGCCTAAATACCGCTGTAGTGCAGTGCCATAGGTGTCAAAGGTAGAAAGCTCCACGTCCCTAAATTTTTGTTTCAACTCTCAGGATGCTCTGCTTACACAGAAAAGTCACCCAAAAAGTTACAGTTTTCATAATTTTTTCTGGGAAAGCAGCCCAGGCTGTTTTCTGGCAGTAATGTTATGGCTGATGAAGTGTCTACAGGAAACAGCCAGAAACTCCCTGCAAGGCCCAAATGGTCCTCCTGAAGCCTCAAAACCATTTCATTATGGGCACTAAGCGAGATGGAAACCAAGAGGAAAGTTTCATCTAAGTCTCATCATAATTCAGTGATGTGGAACTTAAGTGTGCCTACAAAATTGACTTTGTTCTTTTGCCTTTGCAAAGTCCTTCTTCAATTTACTAAGTTCCTCTTATTTTTTCCCCTACATTTTGCATTTACTGCTATGTCCTCTTTTCACCCTTTCATTTTCTCTCTGACCTCTCTTCACAGTCCCATTGCAACTGCAGTTTCTATTAAATTTGAAGAAATATACATTTCATACCGGTTTTTACAGAATAAATTCTGTATTGATTGAGACCTGTGAAAAACTGCATAAAAGAAAAAAGTTAAAAAAAAACAAAAAACAGAGGAAGTAGGTTCCAGCTATGATCCTCTGCTCTGTGAGCACAGATTATACCCACCAGGAGAGTTTCCTCATCGTCTTGCAGAGTTGCCTTTGCTCATTAAATTGGATCTGAATTACCTGAATTCAGGGCGATTCTTAATATAACAAAGTCCCTGCAAAGAAGTTGGCAAAGGATGGGGACATTACATGGAAATTTGACAGCAGTATCTGATAAAGGATGAAAAATCGGTTTCTTCATAAATTTGGTGCTGAACTAGAGAGAAAGTAATGTCATATTTCCTGATTTCAGCCTCCTACAGAGAAATTGTTCTCTGTTGGACATTACAGTCCTCTCATACACTTCTCTTTAGAGCAAAGAGTTTCCATAGGGAGAAGTGGAACCTTGGGAACATTTTTGTGTAGGTAGAGTGTTAAGCATGTATCTCCTCATGCCTCTTGTCTTTAGCAGGGCATTGCAGAGGAACTGGAGATACATGATCCTGTGGTTTGAAACAAGATGTCTGGATCATGCCCTCTAAAACGTAAGCTCTATAGCACTTAATTGGTACTGCCTCCTTCTTTTCTGGATCTGGTCCAAATCCTTCATTACAGTTTCAGTACTGGAAAAGTTTCTTCTAAGATTAAAACTTATCTCTTGCCGAAGTTCGGCCTTTAAAGAGTGGTGACGTGCATTACCCTAACACAGTGTCCTTTTTAGGACACAATTTCAAAGATGAATCATGCTCATAATGCAAAAGGTGAGAGACTCAATTTTCTCTTATCAGTCCTGTAAACAATACACCTTCACTGTGTCAAAAATATCCAGTTAAAAGCTTAAAATAAAAATAGATCTTAAAATAGGCATTAGTCCTGCCCATGGTTCAGTGCTGATGCTATTTCAAAGGCCCAGGAGACTTGCCCTTCACACTCCTCATGACAAGCAGCAGGGATGTGGAGGCTTTAAACACAAAGAGACAACCTTTGAAAGGGACAACGAGGAGCAGCTCTCGGCCATCACTTTGACCCTGCTGGTAGAGCCCCTCAAGAACCTGCCTTTCATCCAGGGACTGCCTCATGGCAGCGGCCTGTGGACAGCAGGGCAGGCATCCCCTCCTTTGGGCTGCAGTGGAGTTCCCTTGGGAACTCCAGTTCTCCTCAAATCAATTCTCCTTTTGCTGCTTCAAAGCAACACAGCCACAATGGTGATAGTGCTTGGTGGTTCACCCCTCTCCTGAAGATAAGACATCTGGGACTAAATCATCCACGCTGGAAATTCTGGGAAATTCTTGAGCTTTTGGGTGTTTTGATTCAAGTGTGGCAGCATTACCTCCTACTTCAGGAGAAAATAAACCAAAGACCTGTGAGACCACAGAAGCAGGTGTACGCGTGACGCTGTGGTACACCCTGCAGTCACTTCAGCCACATGGATTTTATGTATCTCCCATTTTGTACAGGAGATGAGCACCAAACTGCACAACACTGNCTACATTTTGCATTTACTGCTATGTCCTCTTTTCACCCTTTCATTTTCTCTCTGACCTCTCTTCACAGTCCCATTGCAACTGCAGTTTCTATTAAATTTGAAGAAATATACATTTCATACCGGTTTTTACAGAATAAATTCTGTATTGATTGAGACCTGTGAAAAACTGCATAAAAGAAAAAAGTTAAAAAAAAACAAAAAACAGAGGAAGTAGGTTCCAGCTATGATCCTCTGCTCTGTGAGCACAGATTATACCCACCAGGAGAGTTTCCTCATCGTCTTGCAGAGTTGCCTTTGCTCATTAAATTGGATCTGAATTACCTGAATTCAGGGCGATTCTTAATATAACAAAGTCCCTGCAAAGAAGTTGGCAAAGGATGGGGACATTACATGGAAATTTGACAGCAGTATCTGATAAAGGATGAAAAATCGGTTTCTTCATAAATTTGGTGCTGAACTAGAGAGAAAGTAATGTCATATTTCCTGATTTCAGCCTCCTACAGAGAAATTGTTCTCTGTTGGACATTACAGTCCTCTCATACACTTCTCTTTAGAGCAAAGAGTTTCCATAGGGAGAAGTGGAACCTTGGGAACATTTTTGTGTAGGTAGAGTGTTAAGCATGTATCTCCTCATGCCTCTTGTCTTTAGCAGGGCATTGCAGAGGAACTGGAGATACATGATCCTGTGGTTTGAAACAAGATGTCTGGATCATGCCCTCTAAAACGTAAGCTCTATAGCACTTAATTGGTACTGCCTCCTTCTTTTCTGGATCTGGTCCAAATCCTTCATTACAGTTTCAGTACTGGAAAAGTTTCTTCTAAGATTAAAACTTATCTCTTGCCGAAGTTCGGCCTTTAAAGAGTGGTGACGTGCATTACCCTAACACAGTGTCCTTTTTAGGACACAATTTCAAAGATGAATCATGCTCATAATGCAAAAGGTGAGAGACTCAATTTTCTCTTATCAGTCCTGTAAACAATACACCTTCACTGTGTCAAAAATATCCAGTTAAAAGCTTAAAATAAAAATAGATCTTAAAATAGGCATTAGTCCTGCCCATGGTTCAGTGCTGATGCTATTTCAAAGGCCCAGGAGACTTGCCCTTCACACTCCTCATGCCAAGCAGCAGGGATGTGGAGGCTTTAAACACAAAGAGACAACCTTTGAAAGGGACAACGAGGAGCAGCTCTCGGCCATCACTTTGACCCTGCTGGTAGAGCCCCTCAAGAACCTGCCTTTCATCCAGGGACTGCCTCATGGCAGCGGCCTGTGGACAGCAGGGCAGGCATCCCCTCCTTTGGGCTGCAGTGGAGTTCCCTTGGGAACTCCAGTTCTCCTCAAATCAATTCTCCTTTTGCTGCTTCAAAGCAACACAGCCACAATGGTGATAGTGCTTGGTGGTTCACCCCTCTCCTGAAGATAAGACATCTGGGACTAAATCATCCACGCTGGAAATTCTGGGAAATTCTTGAGCTTTTGGGTGTTTTGATTCAAGTGTGGCAGCATTACCTCCTACTTCAGGAGAAAATAAACCAAAGGCCTGTGAGACCACAGAAGCAGGTGTACGCGTGACGCTGTGGTACACCCTGCAGTCACTTCAGCCACATGGATTTTATGTATCTCCCATTTTGTACAGGAGATGAGCACCAAACTGCACAACACTGCCAAGGCTGAAGCCATTCTAGACATGTTCCTGGCTTCAGTGAAATTGTATTAAAAACTCAGGTTGTTAACACAGAGACCCACAGAAAAAGATTAGATGGGACAAGAGGCTTTACACTCTTGAACCCAGGAACTCGGTCTGCCTAAATTCCCTAAGCTGCCTCTGCATCTTATGTGACTGTGGACCTACATGAAGCAGAGCTTATTGCCTTAAGACACACACAAAATGAAAGAAAAGAAGCTTCTGGCAGACAGAGAAAGGGCAGAGAACACAGAGGACAAAGGAAGAGGATAAGGAACTAGCTTGAGGAGATGTGTACATGAGAGAGACTCCAGTGATCTGAAACAGCTACAAGCTGTACAAGTGGGACCTGAATATCACAGAGGACTCCAGCCTGAGTTAAAAGGATGCATTAAGGAAATGTTGGGAGCAGATATTTATAAGCTTTATTATGTCCAAATGTCTTATCTTAGCTCAGGTGAAGAGGTAAATGCAAAGGTTAAGAGTAGGTTAGGCACAACTGGTTTTATTCACAAAGCAAGTTCTGCCCAAATATAAATCAACTAGAACATAAGAGCTACATGGTTATTTGGAATATAAACTAAAAACTTCTCTTCTGACTAGCATGGGCTGAGGCATTTTCTGAAACCAGCACTCCAAATATTCCACACTGCCACTTTTGCCAAAAATGCAAAATATTATAATGCAAAGATCAAAGTAATTTTTCCCAAGAAGAGTTTGCTCTGCCTCTCATGTAGTTCTAAATTCATCTGCAAACCACTGTCTCTATTACATCTTCCTTCTGCCATCACACTGTGTTCCTGAGAGTGTTGTCCAAACACTTCTTGAACTCTGTCAGGGGTTAGTGCTGTGACCATCTCTCTGGGGAGGCTGTTCTAGTGCCCAACCACCCTCTGGGTGAAAAACCTTTTCTTGATCTGTGAACACAGTGGCTTGTGAACAGTTTGGTTTGTGAATTTAGTGTGAGGGGTAGATCTTGCCTGGACACCAGGCATCCATCAAGCCACTCTGGACAGGGGAAAGAAAATAAGATGGAAAATGACTCACAGGTTGAGATAAGGCAGTTTACTGAAGCAAAGCTGAAAGTTTGCGCGCGCACAAGCAAAGAGAAAATAAAAAAGGATTATTCTTTACTTCCTGTTAGCAAGCAGTCTTCAGGCACGTCTCAGGAAGCAGGGCTTCAGCATGTGGAGCAGTTGCTCTGGAAGGCAAACATTGGAAACAACTGCGTCCTCCTTTCCTTAGCTTTTATAACTTAGCTGACATCATTTGGTATGGAATATTCCTTTGATTAACTTGGGTTAGCCGGCCTAGCTGTGTCCCTTCCCAGGACTTTGTGCACCCCCAGCCTATTGATGGGAGGCAATGCTGGGGAGACAGCGCTGCTGCTGCTGCTGCTCAGCAGTTTCCAAAGCCCTGGTCTGTTACCAACACCTTTCTAGATATCACTGCAAAGCACAGCACCGTGAGGGCAACTATGGGAAAATAAACTCCATCTCAGACAGACACAATACAGCTGGGATGGCTACACTGCTGCAAAACATGTTTAAAGAAGCAAGTTAAACTGATTAAAATCTCCGCCTTACCTCTACTGAGGGGTTTGTTGGGTTTTTTTGCCTATCACTTTTGCCAGACNTCCAAACACTTCTTGAACTCTGTCAGGGGTTAGTGCTGTGACCATCTCTCTGGGGAGGCTGTTCTAGTGCCCAACCACCCTCTGGGTGAAAAACCTTTTCTTGATCTGTGAACACAGTGGCTTGTGAACAGTTTGGTTTGTGAATTTAGTGTGAGGGGTAGATCTTGCCTGGACACCAGGCATCCATCAAGCCACTCTGGACAGGGGAAAGAAAATAAGATGGAAAATGACTCACAGGTTGAGATAAGGCAGTTTACTGAAGCAAAGCTGAAAGTTTGCGCGCGCACAAGCAAAGAGAAAATAAAAAAGGATTATTCTTTACTTCCTGTTAGCAAGCAGTCTTCAGGCACGTCTCAGGAAGCAGGGCTTCAGCATGTGGAGCAGTTGCTCTGGAAGGCAAACATTGGAAACAACAACTGCGTCCTCCTTTCCTTAGCTTTTATAACTTAGCTGACATCATTTGGTATGGAATATTCCTTTGATTAACTTGGGTTAGCCGGCCTAGCTGTGTCCCTTCCCAGGACTTTGTGCACCCCCAGCCTATTGATGGGAGGCAATGCTGGGGAGACAGCGCTGCTGCTGCTGCTGCTCAGCAGTTTCCAAAGCCCTGGTCTGTTACCAACACCTTTCTAGATATCACTGCAAAGCACAGCACCGTGAGGGCAACTATGGGAAAATAAACTCCATCTCAGACAGACACAATACAGCTGGGATGGCTACACTGCTGCAAAACATGTTTAAAGAAGCAAGTTAAACTGATTAAAATCTCCGCCTTACCTCTACTGAGGGGTTTGTTGGGTTTTTTTGCCTATCACTTTTGCCAGACAATCCAAGTCACATGGGCAATTTGGCACTGAAACTGCAATTGCATGCATAAGACCAAATACCTTTTGGACCTCCTTCCTCTCATGCAAATTCCCACATTATATCACATGGCTGCTCGCTTCATTGAAATCTTGTTGACAGTAATGCTAAATACCAGATGTTTAGGGATTACCTACAAGGTGTCCTGATGTTGAAGAGAATTATGACATGATCTTTCTCCTCAGAAACTTTCCTCCTGGCAATGAAAACAAGTCCCAAAGCTCGATGATTTGCAGTTTCCCAACTGTTTGTTGTTAGCCTTGAATTCCAAAGTTCTACTATTCCAAGTTTCATCCATATAAACATGCAATTTGGTTTTAGATCCTGCTAAACTCTGCTTTGATGATTTTTAATGGCACAGAAATGTAAATTCTTATTCTTTACAATACAAGAATGTATTTCCTAGTTTCTCTTTTTAATCCCCTTCTTTCAGGTTCATTGGTTCATCAACCATGCCCTCTTATTTGCCATTTCAAATCCACTGTATTATTCCTATTTTATTTTGATGTCTAGTCTTAAATAAATAGCCTTTATATACTTTAATGCCTTCATATGAGATTTTCCTCAATTGTCTTTGACAAGCAGATCTCCCCAAGGTTGTCAAGGACAATTTCTCTTAGTAACTTGTGCTTGGGCCATGCAGTGAACACCCAATGGTTTGGCAAGGTGCACCACCATCACTTTCAGAGGGTTTGTCCCCCAGAACCACAGATCATTTACTGAACCTGCATCATGCTTGAGTTCACTAAGAATGCA
>VYZR01087760.1:0-31685 GCA_013400675.1 Oxylabes madagascariensis
CAACCCAAACCACTCCGGGATTCCACAAAAAAAAAACCCGCCAATCTCCCAAAACTTTGCACTCCACACACGCAGAGGTGCTTCCCAGCTGGAAACCCCCCAGTTCTCTGCTGAATTTCACAGCTGAGCAGCACCTCAGAGCAGCTCCTTCCCTGAGCTCTGGCAGTGCAGTTGCTGCTCCATTAACCCAGATTTGGAGAGGCTGTTGTTCCCAAACAGCAGCCACACACATTCCCTGCAGCCTCCCAAATTCTCCTTGGAGCACAGCAAGGGAATGGGAATGCTGCTTGCCATGAAAAATAAATCCATGCACCTGCTGGCTGCTGCCTATGGAAAACCAATATCCACCGTGGCTTAGGGGAAAAAACTGTGAAAGAGAAGCTCTAATAAAGGTAATTAATATTTTAAAGTGTCATTTAATTTTATAATAATATCATATTAGGATCAGAATAATATTAATATTATAATAATATCATTTTGTGTAGATAAAGACAGCAGTAGCTGAAAAGAATTTAAGTCACTCCCAATTTTCCTAGGAAAATCAGATTTAGAAAGAGAAACTTGATGTGATCTGCCACAGATTATGGTATTTAAAATAGTGGTTTATATTTAATAATGGCCAATTGATTTGTGATCATTTGAGGAAGTAAAAGCTGAGGCTTCAAAAATTTCTTAGCTGTTAAAGGCTTCCAAAAATGTAATCATTTAACAGTATCTAAATACATACCTAACTTTTTAAAATTAAAGGAAAATAAACACCACGACAACCTAAAACAACTGAGAAAATAAAAACTCTGTGAAAGGATAAAAAAAATCCCCACAACCCATTCCTCAATACAGATGAGTGAATATTCAGGCTGCTATTTTTTCCTGAGTTTTGAGCAGTTGTTTTAAGCAATTCTGGTTATTTTTGAGTCCAAAACAAACTTTTGCAAAGCCAGTGATCCTCTATTTGTTCTTCATAAGGAATGAGGAAATATCCATTCTCCAGGAAGCTTAATACAGAATATTATTACCATCTGTATTTCTGAAGAAAGTATTCCTGAAAAATTGTTATGCACTGGAATTAATGGAACATCAAGGAAAAAAGCTTAGGATCAGGCTCTAATTTCTTTTAAGTAATTTAGATTATGGAGATAACATTTCTATTTCCTGGGGTTTTTTTCTTTTTCTTGGTGAAAGAAGCCAAGTGTCAAGATAAAAACCCCACAAAATCCCAGCATACCTCAGGTCTGATTCCAGGTCCATGTGGTTCCGTTCCAGGTAAAATGAATCTGGACCAGCTAAGCAGGGAATGAATTTCTCCAAGTTTTCCTCTGGATACAGCTGAGACAGCTAAAGGGGGAGGATATGACAAATTAAAAGTGAAAAGAAGTGTTGTTATTTCTATGAGATTCAAGCCGCTGCCTGTTATAAATCAAATATTTGACGAAATTCAATCTGAATTATCTTGGCACGTTTTGAAAAGTATCATTAAACAAAATTAGAGAGAGGGACAAAATATTTTTTCCATTTTCAAAGTGTTTTTCTTATCGTCTTTACCTTTGAAATAAATTCAGTGACTTCAGCAGAAGATTTGGTTACCAACGTCACCGAAGAATCAGACCACAGGACCTTGGGGAGGAGCAAGAAAGATTTGCTTTAGTAATTAATTTAATTTGGTTCCTCAAAATTCAGTAATTGGTATCAACTGTCCCTCACAGATGTTGTGATGGGTGACATCAATAAGGAAACATTTTTTTTTGTGTGCACAAGGACGAAACTGCTGCCCAATTCTTGCTGGTTTTACATTTAACAACTCCTCTGGATGCTTGGAAAAGCCCCTCGGAGTTTACACAGCCCTTACACGCTGCAGACATCCAGAGTTAAGCAACCAACCATGGAGTAATGGAATTTTTTCCCCTCATTATTGTTAAAGAAAACAGCTGGTTTGTAGGATCTGCTTTCCAAAAAGAGCGGCTCCCCTCACACAAGGCTGCCTATTCCTAATTAATCAACTCCATATGCCACGAGAAATTGGGAATGGCAGCAAAAAAACCAGGCAAAACCTTCCCAATGAAACCTGCAGCTCCTGCTCCAGACTCCATCTTGTCCATACCCTAAAAAAAAGGGAATATTCAGTATCTCCTCCCTCCACAAACAAGTCACGACATCCTTGGATATTGAAGCATTTATTGCTTGGGAGATGAAGTTTAACCAAAAATCAGGATTTCTTGGCTTGAGGAGAATCACCACGAGACAGGCCAGGGATGAATCCCTATGGATCCAAAATATTCATTGGAGGAGTCTGGGAGGCATCTGGATCCATAGGGGAAGGAGCTGGGTGGATGTTTCGGGATCACAGAGCAGCCTCTCACATGACATTAGTTTCAATGACAACTCCAAACATACACAAAGTTTTTCCAGCCATCCAAAAGCTGCCAAAAAGAGTGGGGAGAGGAGAGGATTTCAAAATATATTACATAAGGGAGGAATTTCCTCTCAGCAGAGCTGTTCCACAAAAAAAAAAAAAAAAAAAAAACAGGGGAAAGAAAAGAAGACAGAAAAACTTGAGCGGTTTTACCAAGTTTGTGGTAAATAAATATATTTTTAAATTCACAAGGAATTTCAGAAAGTACAGGAAATATTCTCTTTTGTTCTAGTTTGATAATAACCCAACAATCGTCATGACTTCTGTTTTAACTTGAATTTTCAATACTTATAAAACAATAATGTGAACTGCAAATGGGGGGAACAATAGCACTGCAAACACTGAACTGCTCCATCCATTGACCTGCTATTCCCAAGCTCCTGAACAGAAGAAAACCATTCCATAATTGGGGTTTTAACCCAGCAAACAGCAATTTATCAGCTCAGCTGAAGTCTCTGCTCTTCCTTCAGTTCAAGCTGTTGAGGCAAACACTGGGTACAGTAATTTCCGTTATTTATAGAAAAATTTGTAATAGGAAAAGAAGTTTCACGAGATCTTAATTGGAGTGGAGACAACTGCAGGCTTCATACAGAGTTTGAAAAGCCCTTGGAAAAATCCTGTCTGTGATTGATGACATTTGGAACAATTGGGGATTCAGGAAATTTGGGACATTCTCCATGAATCCAATCCTACTGAGGTTAATGCTGCCAACAATCCCAACAGATGCCCCAGCTGGGAGTTTTAAGGAATAACCTGGTGGAATTGTGGATAATTGGGATTCTCCTGCCTGGTTCCTTTTGGATTCTCCTTTCCTCACCCCCCACTTTGGCTCATTAAGCAAACCAAAGATGTTTTCTGCGCTGTGCATCCTGTTGCCCTCACAGCCTTTCTGAAAAAATTGTTTTCCTTATATATCAAGACTTTTCCCACACTTTAAGTATCAACAAATGGTTTGTTTTCATATTTTCATGGAGGAGGAGAGAGTTGACGGACTGTTGGTCTGACCAGTGTGTTGGAGGGGTGGCAGCTTCACCCTCCAATCCACTGATCCCTTTGGAATTCTATAAAATGTCAAAGATGTAAATAAAGCTCCTTCTTTCCAGCACAACTCAGTGTGTGCAAGCAATTCTTTTCTGTCTCCTTTCCACAGAGTCCCAAATTTTGGAATACTTTTTCAGAAAAGCAGTTTGTCAGCTCCTCGGCAGCACCCAGCTCCATCCCTGCCGAGGTTTCATGGGATGAACTCATCCCTCTGCCGGAACTGGGAGCAGAACCCGAGCTCCAGAGGCTGCGTCAGGCCGGGGGAAGCCGCAGCTCCTGCGGTGTGTGGTGAACCACGCTCATTCCACAGCCCTGCTCTCACTTCCACTCGCGCAGACAGCAGTTCCTGCTCTGCCCTTCCTGCTGGATTCACACCCCCCCTTTGCTGGAAAGGGCTTTTATTCCCTTTGGAAACGCTTTTAGACCATTGTCAAAGTCCCCTTCCAGTCAACTCCCCCCCAACTCTTGCTCCACAGTTTTCCTCGAGCCCTGAAGAATTTCCAAAGTTTTTCTGCACTCTCCAACCTTTTGGAACCATATCCCACAGGCTCCCTCCCTGCCTCTTTCCAGCAGCTGTGCCCTCAGAGCCCACATTGTTCTTTGTTCAGATTAAGATTTAAATTCTCTCTGGCTTCTGCATTCCAGCAGAAGAATGGACGTTGGATACAGATATGGATAACCATGCTCTAAGTGTGGCATCATATTTCCCCCTAAATAAACACTGCCAAAATTTCCTGCATTAAAATGACTTTTTTTTTTTTGCCAATCCCCGCATACCAATCTCTGCATCATCCACAGCCGTTTCTGACTTTCAAATCATTGATTAAAGACTACCAGTCCCAAAGGAGCTCTGCTTTCACAAAGGATTTTTGGGATCCAACAATAAAGTTTGAAAATTTCCTTAACACCTCCTTAAGTATTATCCTCCCTTCTTTCATAGGAAACCCAAACTTACCTCAAAGGAATACTCAACATTTCTTTCATTCTTCTTGTGTGTCAGCCCCTTTAATTCCACTTTTTCAACACTCACTATGGAAAAACAAAGAGAGAAGAAGAATGAGGAGGATATTCCTAAATACAGGCAGAAGTGATGATTTTTGGGAAGTGCCAGGCCTTGCTTTGAGAGCATCCCATGACCTGTGGAGGTGTTCCAGGTGCCCAGTTCCAACTTCCTCCCTCCCACTTCATGCTATTTTCACTTCCAGCCTCAGGAAAGGTTCATTCCAAGCACTTTCAACCCAAATAATCCACTCCAAGCAAAGCTCTTATCACTCCACTCATCGCTGTAATAACACACATGGAATTATCTTAATAACATCAAGGAATAAACACCATCCCTCCTAGGGAAACTGGGATGAGGGAAAGTCTCCATGTTTTCAGGGCCTGCTTTTACAAGTTGAGTGTGGTTTTATGGCTCTGTTGACATCCTGACTCCTCCCTTCCTGCAGTTTCACAGAAAATTTCAACCTCCATCGGAGTAAGGTGTAAGTAAAAACAGGATTTGAATGTGGAAAGGATGGAATGCCTCTAAAAACACCATCTTACATATCAGATATTTGATGTGCTGAATTCTTGGAGACTCCCACTTCCCAAGACACCCAGGTCAGGAATTCACCATGAAAAACCTTTATTTCTTCGACTTTCTATTCTCTCATAAATTTCTCCTGCCTTCTGACTGCGCTCATGGGGATACACAAATGCATTTTTTCTTACAAAAAGCCAATTTACACTGGCTTCAAACTACAAAAGCAGAATTATCCCAACCCAGAGTCACTAAAATTTTACCTGAGTGACAGGTGCCTGAAGGGACACATGGTGTGCTTTCACTGAGCAGTCCTAACAAGCAGAGCCCAGAATTCTGTCACTTTATTTCCAGAGGATCACCATTTACAAGCTGTTTACCTGTTTTCAGGACTATTCATTATTAACTTTTTCTTCTCAGTAAGACTCAAACCAATGTTTATCACATGGAACTTCCTCCTAAGTGTCCAACAAAACACTGCAGTGAACTTTCAGAGCATCATTGCAACAGGGACCTGGCTTGTCACCTCCCTTGTCCCTGTCCTCTACCCAAAGCCACCCTCTCGCCCATCTGGAGCTTGAGTTCCCTCTGGCTCCCAACAGTTCAGTGGCCTTTTCAATGTTTTATTGTGTCCTCAGAGAATCCCAGAGTGGTTTGGGTTGGAAAGGACCTTAAAGCCCATCCAGTTCCAACCCCGACACCTCCCACTGTCCCAGGCTGCTCCAAGCCCTGTCCCGCCTGGCTTTGGATATTCCAGGGATGCAGGGGCAGCCACAGCTCCTCTGGGAATCCATTCCAGGGTCTCCCACCCCCACAGCCAAGAGTTCCTTCCCAAAATCCCATCTAAATCCACTCTCTGGCAGTGGGAGCCATTCCCTGTGTGCTGTCCCTCCATCTCTCATCCCCAGTCCCTCTCCAGCTCTCCTGGAGCTCCTTCAGGCCCTGGAAGGGGCTCTGAGCTCTCCCTGGAGCTTTCCCTTCTCCATGTGAACACCCCCAGCTCTCCCAGCCCTGCTCCAGCGCTTGGAGCAGCTCCATGGCCTCCTCTGGACTCATTCCAGCACTTTCTCCCACTGGGAATCCCAGAGCTGGATGCAGCTCTGCAGGTGGGGTCTCAGGGGAGCACAGAAGATCCTGTTCATTCACAAATGCTGTCACCTGGGTCTTGGCTGCTTAAAAATCTCTTCTTTGAGTTGTATTTGCAGTGAAAATTCAGTTAGCCCCCATATTTAGCTCTACAGATGTTTGTGCCTGTCTTCACATGGAGAAAATGAACATTCCTGTTCTATCCTCTCAACTGTTCCTCCTCCATGTAATTCCCAATTACAATTACATCAATCCCTGGGCTTATGAATAATGTCGGTTCATTACTTACTGCTCTCTCCTGCACATTCTGCTTTTTGGAGAGGTTTGTTCCTTTCAGAAGATTTCACTGGGTTTCTCTCACGCTTCTGAAATGATTTTGTGCCACATGCTGAGCACCACAGGGATAAATCTGCTCACCAGACGTGGCTGAGCCATCCAGACAGTATTTAGTGGCATGAAGGTTTGAACATGAAGATTTGAACATGCAGAAGGTTAATTTAAAAAAAAATCTACCCCAGTACATTTATTTAAGAGAATGCAGGGCCCCCTGAGTCGTGATCACAGCTAAGATACACTGAATATTGATTGGAACTGTGAGTACTACAAAATTGTAATGAGAAAGAATGTGTAAAATGGGTATTGAGAGGGGGAATGTGGTGAAGCAGCTGAAGGATGAGCAAATAACTTGCGGAAATCCTGGTGTCAACTGCTGCAACATCTGGTTTTGAAAAACACAGCCAGTGTTACGCAACATTTGTTGTTTATAGCAAACCCAGCATCACTTTTCTGCAACTGTTCTTATCGTTTGGCATTTCTAAAGGATTCAAATCTCATCTCTTCCAGTCATTCATTTTTCATCTCTAGCAATTCCAGCAGAATTGGATTACCCAGAGACATAGAATCAAGCTATTCCTGTTTTACTCTCTGGGTTAATAACAAACCTTAAATCACCCCTGGATTTTGTGGTGCTGACAGTGCCACAACCTTTTTCTGCTCAACGTCTGGGCTGAACTTGCCCAGTGAATACAATCCACTGCAGTGAATTTATCCATGGAAAAGGATTGCAATTAGAAAAATGGACCTTTAGGTAAAGATTTTTGCACTGATCTTGTAAGATTAGGTCTGTTCTAGAGCAGGAAATGCAGTTCAGTGTCCTGCAGGACAGGCTTTAGGGACAACCAACTGGGTAATTCCTCATATTACACAAAGAGCTCCAGGAGTTTTTTCCCAGCTAGCTAAAATACCATGAAAAATATCACCTGCCTAAAGAAATCTTGTTTAATTTATCAAGTTGTGTGTTTGTGCTCTGTGGCCTCTCACCTACTCTGTGTGTTGTTCAACTTCTGGTTGGTTTTATTAAAAGAACCTTCCTAAACCTACCCTGAAGCTTAACTTTATTCAATCAGTGATACAGAACTCTAGAAGAAAAGGTGACATCCACCAAGTACAAAGGGGGAAAAAAGGGATTTTTATTTACTGCTTCTACTCTCAAAAGCTCCAAGAGCTGATTCTACTCAGTATCTCAACAAATGAGTCCAGGAGCAGAAAAACCTTTGTACAGAATTAAGGACACACGATACTGATGGCTTTTCAGGATGCTGAATTCAGCAAAACTTCCCAACCCAGGGGATACAGAAAGTTAGAGTTTCTAATTCAGGAGATTCCCAGAGTATTTTTGCACTGGCAAAGGGGCACACAAGGCTTTTTGCCATGGAGATTTATCCATAAATATCTGGGAAATTCCAGGTAAGTGGAACAGCTGGATGAGATCCCCAGGAAAGGGGGAGAGGAAAACAACGGGGGTTGGAGAAGCTCAGGGCTGTAGGAGAAGCTCCAGCAAGGCTGTGGCACCCTCAGTGCTCCCAGTATCTTCTGGCATCATCCCTTAAGGGTTGTTTTTCTAAAAATTATTACTATTATTATTTGCTGCTTTCTTTAAACTCAAGAGAAGCATTTTCCATGTAGTTTTGAAGTCTATTTCATTGCATCCATGGAAGCCTGAGTGTGGAATACTCCAGCACTGAGGCACAGCCAGGAATCACAGCCAGGACAGGAGCGACGTCATCTCGTCTCCTTTTCCAGCACTGCCTCCCACCCCCTGCCCCAACATCCAGGGAAAACACATCCAGGGAGCTTGGAGACATTTTATTCAGGGCTGTTTTCCTATTCCAGCTGGGGATTTTCACCCTTTAGGCTGATATTGGAGCATTTCTCATCTGCTCAGTTCAGTGCTTCCGTGAAGGGACACACAATTCCCTCCCTCTGCTCATGACCAGGTGTTAAATCCTCTGGATTTCTGGCCTCTCCCTCCAAAAAAGCAGCAGCTTGGATCTCCTCCTCTTCCCAAAATGTCAGCAGCTACACAAAGCAAAAGGCCAATTCCAAGCCCTCAGGATTTGCCATTCCTGGCTGGTCAAGGTCAGGGTAAAACCTGCACTGGATGTGGGCAAGGGCAGAAGAGATTTTGGGAAGTCACCTCAATATCCCATTGGATATTGATCTTTTCATAATTCCCTCTTCACAACTTCTGGATCCATCCTAATAAAAGGATTAGACAGATCAGTGCCTCAATCCAAACAGAGAATTTTCTGCTCCTTTTATTGAAAAAGTAAAGTAATTCAAGACAGATCAGGAGCATTGATTGTGGCCCAGCCCTTTTCCATAAAATCCAGTATTGCACCACTCCATACGTAGGGGATTTCCTTTGATTAAATCCCTGGATGCAGGATCAGTTTGTGTGGGATGTAGCATGGAAATGCCACTCTTCAGGTGGCAAAATCTGAGTCTCCTAAAACTGGGTTGAACATCTTGGTTTGTGGTACTTGACCAAAAACAGCAGAAAGGCTGCAAGTTATTTTTAAGCTGGAAAAAAACCCAAAGCCCTAAGTAAAGTCCTTTCTTATAGGAGTCCTTTTCTCTGGACTAAAAGATTTATTTAATTTTCATTCATGGAAAGAGGCATCAAACACCATGACCAGCAACTGAGTTTGTGCTGAAAAAGTGGAACAAAAGGGAACTCATAAAATCCTTTCCACATCCCTGTTTACACAGAAGTGGGAAGAAATGCAGCACCACCACTTGCACATCTCCTCTCTGTACTGAAGAAATGCTTCCAAAGCAGCATTACCCAATTCCTGCTGCCCTTTAGATGCCAAAATCTGGCAACAAAATCCCACAGAGGCTCCCCACAACCCCAGCAGGATTTATATTCCCATACAGACAGGCAGGAGGGAATATAAAACAGAGAAGAGTTTATTTGCTACATGCAAAGCACATTCATGGCAACAGAACACCAGAAACTAAAGGGGTTTGTGAGGTTTTTGTTTGGGTTTTTTGACTGGTTGTAAGTATCAGCTTAAGAGAGGGAGGTTTTTGGTTGTTTTGAAGAAAGCTTCCTGCTTTCATTTTTTAAATCTAATAAAGATTTTTATCCAGGCTATGATAGGGAAAGAAAATTCAGGATATTCTCTTGTCCCCAGCACACACACACTGATCCTCTTCTGAACAAACACACAAGGGCTACATTTTCTCATCACTAAATTTGATTGCCCTGTCCCCTACTTCTCAAAATTTAAATTATTCTTTTACTGGAATACTGGAGGCCTGAGGAAAATCTCCAGAATTAAGTATTAGGGTTTGAGTCTGTAGGATGAGAACTGAGATCTAAATATGATCAGCATCTTTAGGCTGCCAAGAACTTGGTGTTGGTGCTATCCCAGGATCACTTTGGTTGGAAAAGAGCTCCAAGGTCATCAGATCCAATCTGTGATGGATCCACACCTTGTCACCAGCCCAGAGTGCCACCTCCAGTCATTCCCTGGACACCTCCAGGGATGGGGACCATGTCCCAGGAGCTCAGATCACGTCAGACTCATGGTTATTTACTAAAACTCCTTTAACAAACCTCAGAATGACAATATTATCTTCTCATAGCTTTGTCACTAAAGCCAAGAAAGAGCTGGCGCTGCTGAGATGATTTCAGAGGAAGATTTCCCTGGAAGAGCATCCCAAAACTTCACTTTAAACTTCCAACCTTGCACCCAGCAGGCTCTGTACCCTCCAAATCTGGAGAGGATGGCACTGAAACCATTCAACTTGAACTCTGCTCTATTCCACAACCAGCAAAAACACACCTCGGCGTGTTCCATGACACATTAACTCCTGCACAAACCATTCTTCCCCAGAGATATCTAATCTGCATCAGTTGATGGGCCAGAGTCCAACTGCGGGAGAACAGGAGGTGCTCTCTGCTGTGGGAGGGCTGCACGTACAGAAACTGCTGCTGGGGAGGCAAAAAAACATCAAATACTCCCTTAAATGTAACTGCAGCCAACAATTAAAAGGTATAATTAACTTAACTGACGTGCCATGAGCTTGTCTGTAGAGATACCAGAGGGGAAAATGCTCCCACTCAACAGTATCCAGGAGTGGTTCAAATATTCCCTTAAAAGAGAGGGAAAACAGGCAAAGAAACAAATGTTTCTTTTTGAAAAAAAATCTTATTTTGCTACTTCTAGGAAAGTAAAATGTAGGAATAGATGGAGCAATTCTCTCTGCAGGTCACTGCATTGAGTTGCCATGTGAAAATGACCTTTTCTTATTATATTAGTGAGAAGTGACATCTCAGACCTCTCCAGAAGGATAATTTATAAAGATATTAACCTGTTTTCACAACCTGCAGGGGTTATAGATGGACAAAACACCGTGTGAAGAAGCCTAATTGGGACACTGATGTGATCCCAAATACTTTCGGTAAATATAAAGCTGCTACTTGCTAAGAAATATTTAAATTGAATGTTTAGATTGAAAAAAAAATTAAATTTAAAATTATTGAAGTTCTACAGAAAAGGGAAGATATAATTCGAGTTGGACTCATCTGGCTCCTGCTCAGCCTCAAAACAGCATTCACCATCCAGTTTTCTGCTGGTATCCCTTAAAACTAAAAGTGGAGCAGACAACAGTTTTTCCATGGAAAAGGAAAGTGCAGCTGGGAAAAAACTTGTAAGCAAACAGAACAGTTTTACTAGTTAGCAAGAAAGTCTTTTGGCTGGCTGCTCCTCAACAGAAAATCCCTGGAAATTAAAGTTTCATGGGCATAATGAAAAATTTCTGTCAGCAGAGGAAAAGCTCTCAGATCTGGCATTTTCCTGTGTGAAAAATGAGGGTTCTTCCACCATACCGAATATTTAAGATCCAAAGCAACACATCCCTCCACCATGAGTTCAGGTGACAAATCAATCCTGCTTTAATTGAAGAGCAAGGCTGGAGCCTATGAGGTGCAATATTCCACAGGAAATAATTACACAGCTTTTTTTAAAAACCAAGGCCTTGAGCTGAGCTTTGGCAGCCCAGGGGAAGCAATAACACACTGGGATTGTATCACTCACCCCAATCAAACCAGGAGTTTTCATGTCCCTGCTATTTCCTCACTTGGGCTGATTTAAGCTGCCAACTAAGTGACCTTCTTATGTTTCTCCAAAACAGATATTAAAAAAAAATAAATGCCTGTATATCTCAGCTTCTTACTGAATTCGTGCATTTTTGGATTAATCCTGAATGATCCTGTCAGCACTTCAGCCAACCACAAAAGTCAATCAATCTAAAGATGGGTTGTGCAACTTCCCTGGACTCAAAAGCTTTCCTAAACCCCAAAGTGCCTGTGCTGGAGGCTGGAGAAAACTCCCCTCTGGACAGGAAAATGCAAAACCCTGAAGAACCACTCAGAAAAAGATTGAGACATGGCTTCAAACACTGTTTTGAAGGGTTTTCTTCCCAAATCCTTGAGGCCAGGAGCACTTTGCATCCCTGCTCCCTCCTGCCATGGCCACTGAGCACACACAACTGCCTGATGAGTTGCCTTTTTTTTTTTTCTCTTTTCTGAGGCCAGAAAAAGCTTTTGCAGAATAAAGTATCAGAAAGGGCAGCTGGATTTGTGAAACAGCTCCAAAATTCGAGCACCAACACACAGCACTGGGTAGGTGCTGGGAACATCCACCAGGATCTGCTGCTGAAATGTGGAATGGTGCTCTGGGGTGGAGAAAGCTGTGGTATAGAGCCAGGAAAGGCTGCAAGAGTTTGACATCAGGGACAAGTCAGCAATATATTCCTTACTTCCAATATATTCCTTACTCTCACCAAGCATAGATGCAGCTCTTTGGGATATCAGGCAGAACGCAGGGAAAAAGGAATCCTAAAGGATGAGGTTTGATACCATGGCATTTTCAAGCCTGACTTTAGGTAAATATGTGCAATGCTGAAGGTTGAAAGGTATCCCACAACAAATTCAGAGATATCAGTCACAGTGAGGTTCAGATTTTGTGCCTTGTGGGCTGCATTTTTAAAGGACTCCAGGAATTTCATTTGCACACTGTATTTACTGCCTAATTCCACTTGGAACTGCAGCTAATCAACTATTTGCATACAAGTGAGAAGTTTTGAATGCAGCTCTGGACCTCATTTGCTCAGTGACTCATTTTCCTTCTCCCAGTTAGCTCAGAAATAAGGAAAAGAATTCCTGCAAAAGTGACCAAACCCCCAAACTCTGGGGTGAAGGGCATCTTCAGTAACCATTAACATCCAGCCTTGTACAGGCAATTTAAATAAGCAGGCTGCCTGTGTTGAATTTATCTAACAAAAACAACTCTGAAATCAAGAGAAATGTTCAACTTTAGATATAAATAATTTTACTTTCTGTGTAAGCAAGATGCGGTTGTATATTTAGTCTGGTTTTATCTGATGGAGTGCTTATTTTATTTACTATTCTTAGAGCACTTTTAAACAAAATGTTGGCTTTGTTTCTCATTCTTAAGAGGAGCTTTGCTCATGATAGAGAAATCTCCTGCTTTTCCCCAGAAAGGATTTTCTCTGGCACATAAAATTCTCTGAGGCCGCCCAAAACCCAAGGTGAGCCTCATGATTAATTCTGATCTGCAAATTGTGTTCACTTACAAAATTACACATGCAAAGTCAGTTTTCCATGGAAAACTTCAGGTTTTTTGCTAAAGTGCAGCAAAGCCCAGAAATCCAGACTTCCCTAAATCCCAAATATCACCGAGGAACCAACCCAGTTCCGCTGAAGGCTTTGAAGTTTGAGGTCTGCACGGAGCAGCCCTGAGCTCAGAGAGAGGATTCAAACCTCAGAAAGGAAACCAGAACGGGGAAAAAATGACACATTCAGGTGGTGACCACAGCTGGGGACCTGAGCTGGGGCTCGCTTTGAAGTTTGAAGCAGTGTCCTAAATACCAATGGGCAAATCGAGTCTCAGCAATACCCAGTGAAATAATGCACCAAAGCACCTCTGTGTGCAGCCTGAACTAACTACAAACCACCTCTGCTGCAGGTGAGGAAAATGAGAATTCAGCTAAAGCTGTTACTACCCATTAGTTTTCCTTGGTCACCCAAGATTTTAGTCACTTAATGACTGAATAAAGCTGATTTAAGACCACTTAGCTAATCATAATCCACTGTTGCTTTATTGAAACACCCCAGTGTAGCTCTGATTTCAAACCTAAGACGTTTTCTTTTTTGGGAAATTCCTTTCCCAGGAAACTTTCTGTGAAGAAGAGAAATGTTTTTGTAACTGTACCTATGTTTATCCATTCTTTCTCACAGGAGAGGTTTCTCGATGAACATCTGTTTTAACCAATGTGATTGAAGAGGTTTGCCTTTGTTTCACCAATCAAATTAGTCTATGTAAAATAGTATAAAAGAAAGTCACATTTCAAAAATAGTCATTTTTCTAGCCTTCTGATGGAGAGTCTGTGTCGTTTGGTGCACAACAGCGATACCCCAGCCCTCACTGCACAAACCCAATCCCAACTGCATCCGACGAGGATTTGCCCGGCACGATTTAAACTTCAGAGCCCAGAGCAGGAGCTGAGCGCTGCATATATAAATATACATTTCTCCCAGCACAGGGGGGGTTTGTTTTGCAGCCTGAGGGTGCAGTTTGTAACCATATATCGGCATGGCTGCAGCCCAGAGGGAGGGGACGAGGCCGCAGCTGCTCAGCCAACGTGCCCTGGCTCGAAGGGCATCTGGTGCTAAAACACCACAGCCCCGGGATCAGATGGCTCCAAGGATTCCTGCCCTTACCCAAAGGAGTGGAGAGATTTCAGCTGCAGAGAAAATGCAGCATTTCAGTCTCCAAGGCAGATGAAGCGAGCAGCTTGCCTGGTTTGGAAGGGCTGCTCCAGGCCAGCAGGGTTTAACGCTCCTGTAAATAAGCACGTGCTGTTTGCTGCATTTTTGAGATCAGCCTCAGCACTGGAAACTCATGACTAAGGCTGCAATAACAGGCAGGAGCAGCAAGGACAAAGTCATTTTATAGCAGCTTCAATTTTTATTTTCTAAGGAATTATAGCCTTGTTAACAACAACAAAAAAAATTCTCTTAGCATGCTATGTAAAAACACCAGACTAAGGGACTCATGTGGAATAGAAAAATCCTTGAGTACAGACAGTCTTGCCAAGAGCCACAAATGCATTCAAGGGCTCAGTTCAGTGAGGAACAAATATCCCTGCACAGCCACTTCTGTGAGGTTCCCCTTTTGTGGCAATTTTCATGTCTCTGTTCTCAGGCTTTAATATTCTTGTTCCCTTTTCTACTTCTGTACAACTCATTGTTCCTTCTTTCTGGATCCCAGACAAGATTTGAGCAGTGATTCACAGAGACAGAAGGAAAGCTCTAATTCAGCACTTAAACTGATCTGGAGACACTACACAACCCCTGGACAACTGTAACACATCTATGAAGCAAATACAGGAAGGAAAAGCCCAAAGTAGATTTTATGAATATTTGCCAGGGCAATGAGAATGCCCAGAAACTGAGTTAGGAGGAATGGAAAAAACACCAGACCCCATCCACTAAAAGTCTCCAAGCCCTGAAGCTCTCAATCTCCAGACTCACCAGTAGATCCTTTAGCAGGGCCCACAGAACGAAACAAACCTCACTTGTAGCAAAAATTTATGTTTAAAGCTGTAGGTCCCCACCTTCTTTTGCAATAGTTGGATATCCAGCAAATCCCTGAACTCTTTAACAACAGGGACAGGAAGGAATACAAACTAGGAGCTCTCCAAGCCACTAAGAGCTATTTCATACCTGCTGTTTTTGCAGACAAATCCACTTATTACACTTTTCCTCAGGCCTGTTCACAAGGGGCTGACTGTAAACAACTCTGCTGGAATGATACACCTGGAATAATTCACCCCCAGGAGTGGAAAACACAATAAGGAGAAGCTCCAAACGCCCTGTTGTGTTTTCTGCCATTTCCTTTCAGCTGGGGATATTAATGATGTAATTTTAGCAGGGCTGCCCCTCTGAGTGATGGTTAAAAATAGCACCCACACCCTCCACTGATGAAATGCATCCACTCCAGGCAGGGAAGTGCAGCACAGCAAGTCCTCTCCTTCTTTTTTCCAGGGAGAGATAAAAGAACAAGCCAGAAAGCAAATGAAACATTAACCTTTTAGCTTAGCGTTTCTGCGCACCCAAGAAAGAAAATTTACTTTAATCAAAAGCATTGTCTCGCATAATTACAGCCTGTGACTGCCCAGCTTAAAAGAACAAGAGAAATGAAATCAGAAATGAAAATTCAAAGCACCTAAACAATGCCAAAGTTGACTGTTTGTCTCCTCTACTTGTGTGGCACAAAGGAACAGATCAACCATATGGATCAGATCCACAATTCCACAGAATGCTGTAGGGAAGTACAAGGGACCACGTTCAAACGGGTTTGGGGCAGAATCATCCCTAAAACTTCTCCAGTTCCCACTGTCTGCAATCCACAAATGAGATTTCAGTCTCAATTTACTCCCTAAAATCAGTCCAAGAAGATCCAGATGCTTCCCTTCCCCAACAGCTTTCCAAACTCTTCATCCAGGTCCCAGCATCAGGCTCTGCTCTGACATTTTCCAACATTCACCATTTATCAAAACTACATTAAGCTGTCATTAAACACAAGAACACAACTTCCTCTAAACAAGCCCAAAATAACTGAATTAATGGACAGAATTCCACTGCTTTGACTCTTCTCAGATTTGTTCTTTCATATCATGGAATGGTTTGGGTGGGAAAGGACCTTAAAGCTCATCCAGTGCCACCCTGGGCAGGGACACCTTCCACTGCTCCAAGCCCCTTCCAAACTGGCCTTGGACACTTCCAGGGATCCAGAGGCAGCCACAGCTTCTCTGGGCACCCTGTGCCAGGGCCTCGTCATCCTCAGAGCCAAGAATTCCTTCCCAATATCCATTCCAAACCAACTCTCCTTCAGTTTGAAGCCATTCCCCCTTGTCCTGTCACTCCAGTTCCTGATGAAGAGTCCCTCCCCAGCTTCACTGCAGGCTGAACAGCCCCAATTTCATTTTTTTATTATTTCCAATTCCCAAAATCACCCATTTCCCCAGTCCTACACTATTTGGTATCTTTTCCCTGCTGCAGTCTGATTCTTTCCAAAATCACAGCCTCCCATGTCTACAGAGAAAAGCCCCCAGTGAGAATTCTAATGCTGACATCAAAGGCAAGCAAGAAACCTCAGATTTATTTTAAATACCCAGAAATTTGCAGGTCTGGACCCAAAAATCTCTGAGAGATGACACCATTTTTCACTTGTATATTCAGATACCTCTAAAAACTAAAAACTCCGGCTACCCATTGAGAAAATTATTGTACTTTAAGCCTATTATCCTCAGCTTTTGGAGGCAAGAATTCATCTAAATGGAAAGGTAGATGGAAATGAAAAAGGTGCTTTGGAAAATGGGAGGATTTAGGAATAAACTGTTAAGAGAAGGAACATATAGCAGCTAACAACTAACCAGCTGTAAAGGCTTCCTGAGCATGACATGCACCAGAAAAATGCCATTTAGTCATTAGAACAGTGGTGACAGAATGTAAAATGGGCAGGGGCGTGCTGGATTTCCAGGAATACGTGTGAATCGTTCCTATTTTCTTCTCCAAAGTGCCAATTTTTATCCAATTTCGTTGAAGGGCTATGTGGGCCTAGATAGGATAAGCAAGGCATTTATTTTAAATCCTTTCCTAAATTCTTGCATGCCCCTGTTGAAGATGGCAGCAAAATGGGCTATTTCAGAAATTCCCAGATGTTGCAGGGTGCTGCATTCTGAAGGCACGAGGAACAGCTGAGCATTTCTGAACATTTCTCACATCCCTCTCTCAATCTGCAGGCAGCAGACACAGAAATGCCCAGCCCCACTGAGCCATTTCCCTTCAGGTTGCAGAAGGAATTTGCCAGGAGGCAAAAACCAGCAGTTAAAATGCACCTTCTTGGGTTTTTTTTTTTTTGCCTTTTTTTCAGTCCTGAATTACATACTTGTTATCCTTAAGTAATTTCTTAAATTTCAGATTTCATGTCCTGCCTTTAATTAAGGATTTTCAGTAAAAATGCAGGTTTAAGCACTAGTTCCACCACAGGAAAAGCTCTCCCAACACCTTTTTTCTACCTCGGAAGATGGGCTGTATGAAGCCATTACCATTAAGATCTGAGAACTGTTTTTCACCGTTTAATGTGATTTTAATTAAAAGCTGAAGTTGCTTTGTTGTTTCCATTACGGGGAGAAGGTCATGCTGCTGCTTCTAGAGTTGTTGAGGTAATGACCATTAATTTCACCTTCATTAACAACTCCTGTGCCACTGAAGGCATTTCCAGGACTCCAAAGACATGGAAATGGGTGAATCCTTCTAGGAATGCACATCCTGTGTGTGGCCTCCTGAGAGAGCCATGGAAAAAGGCAAATTAATATTAAATATGAGCTGAAATCTCACAGTAGATATTGTTGACTACACTGTCCTTATCCAAGATCAGGAATGTGCCTGAGGATTGCATTACAGAGAGGTAAAATCCTTGGCACAGCTGGATTTACCAGCATCCTATTCTTAAAATTTCAAGTTTTCTGAGTAGCTTGAATAAATTAATTATAAACAGAAGTGTCATCCAACTCCCACTGAAGCCAAACTGAATGGACTACTCCAAATTAAGTGATCTTTGTCAAATCCTATTGTAGCAGAAAACTGCTCATTTCCTGATGTTTAATAAGGAAACTGTATTGCCCAGCACACAAATCTTTCTTAAACACAAGGAGAAATAAAAGCAAGATGGGGCTCTGAGTGAGCTGGGCTAGTGGAAGGTGGCAGGGGTAGAATGAGATGAGCTTTAAGGTCCCCTCCAACACAAATTCTGGGATTTTATGGACTACCAAAGAGCAAAACAAACCCTTATTTCCCAGAGATCCAGGCTGTACCTCAGCTGCTCTCACTTCTGGAAGAAGCATGAATGAGTCTCTTCTATGCAGACACCGCTGTAAATAAAATCTCTACATAGCTTTGTCAAATTTGAATGAATTTAATCAACAGGCTCAGCAGTTAATTAGGTAGGGACCAACAGCTGCCCAAGCAGAGTGATTCCACCTCCTTACTGAGGAAAAACAGGCAGGAAGTCCAAACAAGACCAAAGTTAGAGAATCACTCAGCAGCTCCAGGATAAGGCCCTCAGGTTAAATGCTTGATATCCATCACTTTAGGGGAATATGGGATCAAGGCAGACGGTGTAGACACAGCTAAAACTGCTCAGAGCAAATTAAAGAATGCTCTGTGATAGGAACTCAAGAAGAGGCTCTGGTAAACACACAGAGCATCACTTTCCACTGCAGCTCGTGGCCAAGGGGTGAGCTGGGAGCCATCCCTGTGGAGCACAGAGGGCAGGAATGGGGGCCATGGATCCCAAACCTCAGGCAGGAGCATTTTCAGATTTGCACAAAAGGTTGTGAGAGCTGTTGCAGGAGCAGAAAGCCAGGAGCCACCTTCCCATCCAGTCAGGGAGTGTCCGTGCTCCCTCCTCTCCCTTTCCATCCTCTCAGCGCAATCCCAGACCTCTCCTGACAAGGCTCATTACAGGGAGAAGGAGGCAATGAGGGTGACAAAGAAATACTGATTCCAACCACGAGAGAGGATAAAAGTTAACTTATTAACAGCTGACAACATCAATTTGCCAGAGTCCAAGTGCAGCCCCAGCAGTGAGGAGCTCCACTCCCATCTCTACAACAACTCACTCACCCTGGCTTTGGGGACATCAAATGGGCTTCTGTAATTAATTGAATAATCAACAAAAACTTAGGTGAAATGCAACATTTCTGATGTTTTTTTAAACCCTAAACTTGAGTATTGTCTTTATTGCAAAATCAAACCTCCAGCCTGAACTGAACTCCCAACTCCAGATTGAGCAACGTGATTTATGCATCATCAAAAAATTCCTTAACATACAATAATCTTCTAGCACGGGGGAAAATATGCGACATCAAAACACGTGTTTTTGGAGCACGCTAATCCTTGGGTTTGACTTCCAGAATTCACTCTAAATATTTGATACTCCTCAAACAACTCGTGTGGCAGAGACAGAAGGTCAGGAACGCGGTGCCTGGTGTGTGATCTCAACCTACATTGCTCAAGTTTAGAAGCAGAGCTCTCTCTTCAGAGGGAAAATGAACAAGGACATACACAAACAGCTGAAAAATTATATACAGTTGGGAGAGGGAGATTTTTCCTGAAGGATTATCATAGCCTAAATATTTCTTTAAGCTCTACCCTACCAGTAGCTGACCCAATATTGTTGGAGATGATGCAGTTACTTAAAAATAGAATAATCCAGCTGCACAACTGATGCAGAACAAGGCAGCCTCAAGTCTGGACCTGAACAAAATAGATATTTTTTTCCTCCCTCTGTATTTTCTGCCTGCCTTCAGCAGACTGGCGTTAAACATTTCAAGAGGAAAAGGCTGTCGATCGCCATTGAACTGGGAGAGCTCCTGCAGCCTGGTTTCTTACGGAAAAAGAAGGAGTCAAGGAAGGGGGAGAGAAAAAAAAAAAAGGTGCAAGACCGTACAAACACATTTTACCAAGGAAAACAGAGCGGCAAAAATAGTGGCGAGAAGTTCTGGGAGGCTGACATCACACATTTCTGCTAACTATTGTCATGAAATAATTCAGATACCAACGTTTGCTGCACATGGCAACCACCACAACCCACCTCCAACTGATCCCACCTGGCCTCAGCAGGAATGCAGCAAACAGGGACAGATTCACATCCTAATATTGATTGCAAACTAAATCAATTTATTCCTGAGGTGCATTTAGAGCTTGTTTTCCTTCATCTCCATAGACTTTTATCCCGTCAGCCATGTGCTGTTCCATGTATTTATCCAAGTCTGGGACACATCAAGGCTTTGCAGGACCTTGTGTGTGGACTCAGAGCATCCCCTTAATTAAGGAATTGGTTTTTCTGTGCTCAGCAGAGCTAAATGGAGAGGAGATTGTAGAATAAAGCCTCCTGCCCCCATTTTCCATCTCAAAGCCTTACTCCTCGCTCTCCAGAAGCGGCTTGTGCCTATCCTTAGATCCTGTGTTGCAAGAATTATGATTCAGCTTCACTCTAGAAGGATCGGATTTCAACAGTTGCCTCATTTGGAATCAGGCTGGCGTGGAGACAATTTGGAGGGGTTTGTGTGGCAACAGAGGAAAGGCAAGATAAATACACAGGAAACACAAGAATAGGAGAGTTTCTGTCACTCTGCAGAAAATGAGACTTGTTCAGTTGAGGAAATCATTGTCCAGGCTGATCTGGGGAGGGACAAGGGAAGTGCCACCTGAAAAAGGTCAGAGCAGGGATGAGCAACTCCTAAACCTCCAGTGCAGGAAACTTCACCCAGAGGCCGTGACAAATCAGGATTTTACTCAGCACTGAAAGCAGTGACAGGATGAAGCCTGCAGAGTCTCTGTCCTGGGATGTTGGTAACTTATGTTGTCTTTATAATAAAGATGCTTTTGTTCTGCACTTCAACATCTGGTCTAATGCACTTCTTTCCTCTGTGCTTTTGGAAAATATGCTGCGGTCACTGAGCATTTTTAATACATTGCTAAAATATGTCACATGCAGAGAGCAGGGCTTGCCTCCACTGCTATCCACCTAATGGCCAAATCCTTGGAACCTTACAGTAAAAGAGTAATTAACAACATCTCTGGAGCATGGAAAATTCCTATTGCTTTTTTGAACAAATAAAAATAAGCTGATTTTTTCAGTCAGCTGTGATAACCAACAACTACTCTCTTTTGGGAATTATCCCAACTCTACATCCACGGGCTTGTTAAAAATTAGCTCTGTGCATGGGCCTTCCCATGGGTCACATAGCTCCTCCTGAACTTTGGAATAAAAATGGAATTTCCTGAATTTCCCTTTGCTACCAGCAGAGGATTGCCTGCAAAACAAAATAGCGAAAAGCAATTTTAACTCGTGACTTTTTTTAACCACCTTGATACTGGGAAAGGCTCAGGAGACAAAAAACGCTCAACCTTTATTTGAATTTGTTTTGTTCAAATGATGTTAAAACCATTATTGAAACCCAACTACATTCTAGGAACAGTGGGAAGAGAGACAGAAAGCAACACATTTCTCCTGGAATTTTAATTATATGTAACCCAAGAATCTCTCTGTTTATCTCTGTTCTGCTTGACCAAAGAGATCTGTCAGTGCCTCAATACCTGTGAACAAGCCTGACTGCAGCTTCCAGCACTACAACAGCCAGATCCTGAGAACAGGGAAAGCCTCCACTTCCCAAAGTTACCTCCAGTTAAAACAATTCCACATCTGTGGAAACAGCTTTGAACAGCCCTAAATCACTGGTCAAAATAGGAATAAAAAGCACAATTCACAGAGCATGGTACAGTTGCTGCATTTCACAAGAGATCCACATCCTTCTGTCAGAACCCATCTGTATTTTTTTTTCTCAACTTGCACAGGGCCAATTTTTAAACTTTATTTTATAAAAGAAATGCCCAGATAGAGCCCAGATCCCCAAAATATTTGTCAGCAGGTACAGAACTTCTCAGTGTCAAACCTTTCACTTTGAAGCAATGCCCACCTGGTTTATCCCATTTTACCACTGATACGTACATAGGGACAAAGCCAGGAGAAACAGCGGGAAAAAACTGAGGAATTTTGATAAAAAACCCAGAGTTTGCTGGTCATTTGGGTATTGCAGCATGGATCCAGCACCTGGGCTAGTGGAAGGTGTCCCTGCCCATGGAATTAAACAATCTCTAAGGTCCTGTCCAAACCAAATCATTCCATAATTTATGATTTAATGCCTGACAGTGCTCCCACAGCGAGCTGGGCCTCTGAGGTAAAAGCAAAGGTTTGTGCACTTCTCAGGCTGACACTCCTGCTATAAATTCATCTCCTGAGGCAGCACAATTCAGGTGAGATTATTCCCAGGTATCTGACAAGTCTCTGCACGAAGCTGAACATTCCCAGCTACTGCTTCCCAGAACACATGCTGCCAATGACAGGATCCAGCAAAATGCTCCTCTCTTCCCGCCTCCCTCCCATGTAGAACTCAAATATTTGATGCCAAAAGTGGAGGATTAAGGAAAACGCAGTCACTGAGAGCTTTCAGGTCCAAGCTACTACAATCCCAGTCACTGTTCAGCTGTGGAGAGTAAATTATATTCCTGACATTTCTCCAAATCAGGATTAAAACATTCCCTGGGTTAATACAAACTGTGTCTAATCCAGCTAAGCACAACAAATACAGCACCTTTCTCATTTTTCTTTTCCTTCTCATGTTTCAGCTCCAGCCTTTTTAACCGAGACACTTCCAGCTCCAGGGCCTTGCCAGGAGAGGAATGATGACCTTGGGCAGCTCATTACTTCTGGGGAGAAATCCTGTCCTGTCAAGCTGCCTGAAACCAGGCTCACTAAAAAATAACAGCATGAAAATCAAGCATCCCATGCTTTCGTGACAATTTTATGTGCTCCAGGTTAAAAAGTTGGTGGGTGCTGCTAAATTAACAGCTGTGTTTTTGCTATGAAAATGAGGAATACAAGTCAGGAACAGTGGATTCAGGTGGCAAATAATGCTAAATTGCACTCCAAGCTGAAAAACAGAACCCCGAGACAGATCATCAAATATCAGGGAGAATTCAACAGTGCTGGTGAAGCAGAAAGCAGAATATTAGCATTTGTTCCACACCCCCTTTTCCCAACCATCACTGAAGCAGTCTGTAAATTAAACTGAACACGAGGCAGGTATTCTATAAGAGAAAAACAGATCAGAGCAAAACCTAATTAATTTTCACAGCGTACCATGACTAATCTTAGCATATATGGTACTGGAATAGCAATCACTGAGTACAAATGAAAACAGTGTTGA
The DNA here is from genome assembly GCA_013400675.1 of Oxylabes madagascariensis. Taxonomy (NCBI): domain Eukaryota; kingdom Metazoa; phylum Chordata; class Aves; order Passeriformes; family Timaliidae; genus Oxylabes; species Oxylabes madagascariensis. Next base: position 23,274 of record VYZR01087760.1, read on the forward strand.
ACCCTGTCCTATTTTTAATCAGATGAAAGCCACAAACCCAGCCATGCTTCTGCTTAGTGCTGCGTTTTCTTCTGCCCTGATGGTTTTTACAGCTGGAGAAATGGCTACTTCCAGCATTACTGTGCTGTAAAAAATGACTGCTCCTTACACTTCTGGGATTACAGTGGAGTGTGTCACTGGAAAGGAGGGCTGGTGGAGGCAAGTCAACATTTCTTGGGACATTTAACCCTTCCTGAGCTGCATCAGATCCTATGAGTGAAGAGGTGCTTTGAAATTCTTGAATTTCTGTGGTGTCAAACTGTACTTACAAAGTTTCAGGAAGAAAACAGAATAAATTCCCAATTAAAAAGTTTAGAAGGTGCCTGACAATATTTTTAATGGTATTTGAAGGCAACATATGAGGGCAGATATTTCCCCTGATTATTTCTGCCCTACAGGGCTCACAAAAGCTGTTCTGCACAAAGAGCAGCTCCCAGTTCAAAGACTTTCCTCATTTACCAGTGATTTTTTTTACCAGTTCAAAGGCTTTCCTCGTTTACCACTGATTTTTTTTAATGCATTAAATAAAAACACTGTTACCCACATTTTAGCCTGGACATTTTCATATTTGCAATGAGAGCCTGGAGTGTGGAAATGGAATAATTAACCCTGATTTGCTAAGCCCAGTTTTTAGCCAGCATGCAAGATAGCATTACAAAAGCCAGATTTATTTTGTAACAGAGAAAGGTGCAAGATCTCTCTCCAATCTTCCATTTCTCTTCAGTGTCCCACTTGGGAAAGCAAGAGAAAGGTGGAAGTGGAAGTCAAAGTGTTGAAATACCTTTTCCCTTTGAGAAATACTCAACACCATATGCTTTATCCAAGAAATAAAGGTGGAACATCCAAAATACCCACTCTTGGAGAATATTTCTGGAGAGCAAAGCTGGCATTTCAAAAGATGGTATCTCAAAGCACCTTCTTGCTTATTTCCCAATGGAAAAATCAGGATACCCCTCTCTTGCTGGCCATTTCTCCTTGACGCACTCACACTTCCTACAAACCCTTCTGTGCCTTCCTTTGCCCAAGCCAGAAGTAAAGCAGCCAAATTCCAGCCTCCAATCCCAATGAAAATAAAAGCTGAGCACCACCAAGGAAACAAGCTGGTTCCCCACTGAAGCAGGCATGAGGAAAAGGACGCACCNGGAAAATGTCATTTTAATGTTATGTCACTGTGCTGGTTTTGGGTGGGGTAGAGATAATTTTCTTCACAGTAGCAGGTGTGAGGCTGGTTTGGATTTGTGCTGGAAGCTGGGGATAACTCAGGGATGTTTTGGTCACTGCTGAGCAGGGCTGACACCTTTTTGGGTCCTCACCTTGCCCCACCAGCAGAGAGGCTGGGGGGACATGAGGGCTTGGGATGGGACACGGGTGTAGAACGACGACAGGAAAGGATTGCTTCTACACGCTGAGTCGTGCTGGAAAAGAGAGACTTTATTTATATTTTTCACATTTTATAGAATTCTAAAGAGATCCATGGATTGGAGGTTGGAGTCGCCACCTCTCTGGCCCACTGGCCAGGTCAACAGTCTGTCAACTCTCTCCTCCTCCATGAAAATATGAAAACAAACCATTTGTTGATATTAAAGTGTGAGAAAAATCTTGATGAGTATACAAAACATTTCTCCTCAGAAAGCTGCGCGGGCGACACACGGGGGCTTGGGATGGGACACGGGGGCTCGGGATGGACACGGGCTCGGGATGGATACAAAGGTTTGGGATGGGACACAGGGGCTTGGGATGGACACAAGGGTTTGGGATGGGACACAGGGGGTTTGGGATGGGACACAGGCAGCCAGCTGAGCACAGCTGATCCAAGGGATATTCCAGGCCTGTGGCATCATGCTCAGTATGGAAAGCTGTGGGAAGAAGGAGGCAGGGGATGTTCAGTGACCCCCAATACTTTTCCCCAGTCACCGTGACCAGTGAGGTTCCCTGGGGTGGCCNCGAGCTGGTTCCCCACTGGAAGCAGGCACGAGGAAAAGGACGCACCTTTGGAGTGTTTCCCCGAAGGCCTCTTGGGTAATGACTCCTCCATGGAATGTGTGGATGTGTGGAGCACATTTTCCAAACTGTTACTGACACTATTGATGGGGGTCTCCGACCTTGGAGTGACCTGGAATGAAAAGTACAAAAATCCATTAAAATAAACAGAGGGAACACAAACATCACAGCTTCTCTGGAGTGAGGGATCCCCTGAGAAACCACTCAGGAGAAGTTGGTTTCTCTTAAAGCTGAAGGTGTTACTCCTGATATTCCCCAAGTAACAGCGCAGGGAAGTGGTTTCAGTCAGCAGCTATTCACAAACTGAGATTATCTTGGCTAATCTAAAAAGCTACTTAGAGCATAATTCTTTTTTAAACAATAGTCACCCAGCAGTCAATTGGAGAGAGATTGCAAGACCTTTAACCTCTGCACACCGCAGATTTTAACTTTTCCACAAGAAAACTGGAGAAAAGGGCTCTCGGAAAATGTCATTTTAATGTTATGTCACTGTGCTGGTTTTGGGTGGGGTAGAGATAATTTTCTTCACAGTAGCAGGTGTGAGGCTGGTTTGGATTTGTGCTGGAAGCTGGGGATAACTCAGGGATGTTTTGGTCACTGCTGAGCAGGGCTGACACCNTGTGGCATCATGCTCAGTATGGAAAGCTGTGGGAAGAAGGAGGCAGGGGATGTTCAGTGACCCCCAATACTTTTCCCCAGTCACCGTGACCAGTGAGGTTCCCTGGGGTGGCCAAGCCCTGGGAAATGGGGAATTGATTCTTTTGCTTTGCTTGCATGTGTGGCTTTTGTTTTCCCTATTAAACTGTCTCGATCTTAAGCCAGGAGTTCCCTCTGTTTCACTCCTCCCACTCTCTCCCCATCCCGATGCCAGGGGAGCAGGAAGTGCCTCCATGGGGCTCCATTCCCTCTCCAGGGATGAGACTCAAGGCATTCCCAAGCATTTCCACAACAGATTGCAATGAAACATTCTTAGCCAAACCCTGATTTTCTTGTCTTTGCATTTAATAACCTGTCATGATCATATTTCAATGAAAACTTCTATACTAACAATGCCCAAGCAGAAGGCTGAAGCATCAAAACAAAAAAGGGTTCTTGAAGAGGGAAAGATGCATTAAAGAGGGAGTTCAGACCAACAAAAACACTCCCAGTAACTACTCAGAGTAACTGTGTGACTTGAAATTCAATTTTTACATCTGGAATCAACCTGAACTGCTGGTAGGGAGAGCTGTAATTGGAATTCCACGTGGATTTTAGCCTGGCACAAACCGCAGGAGAAAACGTGCATCTTGCCACAACAGAATTGGTTCTCCTTCACTCAGGGTAACTCAAAACCAGCAGCTCCAGGTCTCTGTAAGGGAAAAGGCTCCCTCAAACCCTGCTAACTTGACACAGTGCCCTGAGCTGGGACAATTTCTGCTGAAAACAATACTTTGCACACCCTCCCGTTCCACGTCGCCGTCAGTCAGCACACACAATGCAAGTCAGAAATAGCACAGCCCCACACCATACAATTACCTATTGTAAGCTCCATTTTAAGACTGACATTTATAGATTTATACACACTTTAAGGCAGTAGAACAAGTGAAAGGCTCTGTATACTTGACATCCATAAAAAAGCCCCTATGTGTAACGAAATCAATCCAGAATGGCAGATGGGTGTCAGGAAAAAAGAGGATTATAGGTAGCTGCTTTCCTTTTCAGCACTACTTCTTGACAAAAAAAAAAAATGAAGTTTATTTTATATATATAAATGCAGAAGTATTACATTTATCTAATTATACACTATTTCTTCAGCACAGCTTCCCACCAATAACAAAACTTCACACCAAGCTTTCCTTTAGACCAACCATTAAACTCCCAGCTTGGCGGGAGGGTGGGGAAGAGTTTAAATTTCCTTTGCCAAAGTCAGTCTCTAGCTGAGCTTATCTCACACAGCCTCTCTCCTGGAGCTCATTAAACTCCCCCTCCAGCCCAGGGCTGCTGGGAGGAAGTTCCAGAGGGCTGAGCACCATCCTCCTGGCAAAGGGACAGCGCAGAGGAGCAAGCTGGGAAAGGAGCTCCGGCAGGGCTGCCTTATCCTGGACAACCAGGTCCCAAATACTCGGAATAATCAGAAATATAAACACTCAGAATGATTGAAGCTGAGTAAGAGCAGCCTCACAGCTCCAGAAAACCTCTGAACAAGCAGTTTGTTACAATTTATTGCCTCTTATCTTGTATTCCCTCCTCTCCACTCTCCTTACAACAAGCATCGCGTGCAGCTTATAATTTGCATTTTGTTTATACATAACCTCCATTTTTTTTCCATAAAGATTTAATTTTCCTAGACTTGCTAAGGATTAATTTAGCCCATATGTCTTGTCTGCCTGAGCTCATACTATCTGATCCCGTCGCACATCAAAGCAGTTCCAAATTGGCCTAGAAAAATCACAAAGCTCTGATTAGTTCCAAATGGAGCACTTTGTTAGAGAGCTGAATGGTGTTAGAACCACTGAATCCCACTGCTTAAAGCTTCCATTCCATTCCAAATTTTGAAATAATTTTTTCCACTGACTTAAACACCACGATACTGCAACGGTTTGGATTTGTTTAGGGAAAAGTGAAATAACGAAAAGTGGTTTGCAAATCAAAGTTTTAGTTCCAAAATGGTAACAGCATTTTTTTTTAATCCTTTTTTTTTTTTTTTTTTTTTTTTTAAACTTGATGCAAAGCCAAACAGAGGAACAATAACCCATCAGCTCAGAACTGCAGGAGATCTTGTCCTGGGAGGGTTGGGAGAAACACTGGGTAAACCCTTACAGGAAGGACCTGTCCGAATTCAGCTGCAGAAATTCAGCATCAAGTAAATTCAGGAAGGAGAGTTCTCCGTATCTGAGCACTCCTGAAACCCCTGGTTTGGGCTCAGCACAAACAGCTAACCAGGAGAAACTGGATTTGGAATAAAGAACGAGGCATTCCGGGGAGATAAAGGTTCAGAGAAGCAGGGAGCAAATTGCTCTGGACCTTTCAGGAGCTGTAACATCTCTGAGAAAGCCAAGGTGCCATTAAGGAATAAACATCTGTAGCTCCAGAACTGTGCAAGGCTTGTTTTCTGAGGCAGTAAGAGGCCACAGTGAAGATGGATAAGTTGGCAGCACAAGAACCAGGAATGTTCAGGCCATACATCATAACAAACCACAGGAGCGACATTTTATAAATGCAGGAAAAAACCCCATGAATCATTCAAGGTCTAAGAAAAACCAACATCAGACCTTTGAATAAAAGACTGGATTTTTCTACAGAAATTACTTGAGAACATCAGCAGAAACAGTCCATGAAGAGCAATCAAAACAAGCATTAAGGCCAGAGTTAAATATTCTGCCTGATTTTACGCCCAGCACAGCATTTCCTGGAGGGGCAGGGAGAAGGAAAACCCTCTGATGCACCTCTCCATAGTTTCACTGCATTGTTCAGGAATTCCACACCACACTGGCCTGAAGGCTCTTTCAATGCCTCTAAAAGCTGCAAGGGGATGGAGAAAAGATCCTTAAAACTATTTTTACTCCACTTTCATGTTGCATCTTTATTGGAGCAAGCTGGTCTAGAGGAAGGTGTTCCTGTCCAGGGCAGGGGGTTGGAATGAGAGGAGCTTTAAGGTCTCTCCCAACCTTGATGATCCTGGGATCCTTTGATCTGCTCCCTCCACAGCAGAGCATCTGGCTCACAGATGGACTTCTGATTTGCCAGATGCAAACCCTGCACTTCAAGCTAAAGCCAGAATTGAAAATAACAAAGAAAATTGATCACTGCTTGGTGACTCAGGCTCAGAGTGAATTCTTCTCTGCCTCGTTCTCCGTTGTAATGAGGACAGGATCAAAACTGGTACCAGCTACTGAAAAGTGGATCCTTCCCAACACAGATTATTCAGAAGGATCACTAAATGCTGCCCTTGAGTCCTCCACCCCCAGGAGTTACCAGGAAGAGAAACAATTGCTTTGACCCAGGGGTTGATGACAAATGTGCCAAGGGAACAGAATTCCTTGCTAGAAATTTGCCACTATCACGTTTTTCCCATTTTCACCTGTCATCATCCAAACCCAACCTTTTCTTCCCCAGAGTGCAGGGATGGGAGTTGATGATTAATTCTGGTTAATTCTCTGATTTCCTTCCCAGCATCAGAGAGGTCCTAACAGGCTCAGATCTCCTTGGGACAGCAAAAGCAGCTCTAGAAAGCTCTCCTAAGCTCTCAATCCAATAAAAAGCACACAGGAAAATAAACACAGGTACTTCCCAGAGGTGGTGCTGCTCTTTCAGCCACTGCTGCCTGAAGTGGCTCTGTCCCAGCCAGTGGGAGTCACTATGGAAAATGGGAAATCTGGGAAGCTGGGTAACTGTTAGCTTTGCTAACACAGAATACAGCAAAGTCTTTCATAAAAATAACAGCACTGATAGGAGTCAAACTTAATGTGGTCAGAGTTTTACCAAAACAGCAATTATCTGTTCCTTTGAAAAATAAACAGAGCATAGAAAATACATGGTTTAATAGCAAAGTATTTGCTGACTTAGTTTGAAGTGGAGCCAAAAATACTAAAAAAAAAAAAAAAAAAAATCAACACAGCCACTATCCAAAGCACCACGGACAGATGGAACAATGATAAAGGATGTGAGGGAGAAAAATATGGATTTGTATACCTGGTTAGGTAAGAAATTTAGGTCATGGATTGCACAAGAAAAGCAAACAATATCTAGGAGCAAGGAGTGAGTTCAGTGAGGTCCTGGAGCTCCAAGCCTCACAAACTCATTCTCCCATTGATCACACAGGAAAACTTTTCCATGTTTTCAACAGTGGCCAATGATAAATTGAGAGTCCCACAGAGAAATGCATCTGTCCGTCCTGGCTCTTGAATTCTCCTTTTAAAAAGGGTTTTTTTAGCCATAAACTGCCCTCCAGGAGCAGCTAACATGTATGAGTGAGCTCAGGAATTGGAACAGTGACTCCAGGGGGTAAAAACCACTCAACTCCTGTCCTGCCAGGTTCATATTACTGAGTATTAACAGCAGCTTATTTGAGGTTAACACCAAGGTCTTTAACATGGTGCAATGCTGTTGGCAACAATGTTCCAGGAGAAGTTTGAGGGCAAGGACGTGGCCCCTGCAAGCTCAGGCTGATTCCCACCAACGGGGCAAACTCAGGTTTTTAAATAATTTGAATAAAAACGCATTGCTAACAGTCAGCTGTCAGTCTGGCACCACAGGATTGTTCATCAAGCTAAATCCAAATAAGAGACAAACCAATGCGGGGATCTGGAATTCCAAATCCACGGAGACAAGCCCAGGAGGGGCAGGACTGGGCAAACATCTTCCTCTCGGTAGTAACAAGTAAGTCTTGTGAAACCACTGCCCCAGGCACCAGTCCTGTATTTACTCACATATCCAAACACCTGAATGTTCTCCCACCAGAAGAAGAAAATTCCAGCCTTCTCCTTTGGAGGATTCAGGCTCTTCCATGGGGATGTTTAAGAAGCGCTCACAAACACCCCCCACTTTCCACAAACTCGGTAAAGTGCTCACCACTTAAATTTACACATATTTAATTGCCTTGTTGGACTGGGATGTGGATGCAGCTGGAGGTGTTTGGTTTGTGTTAAAATTCAGTCGGTTCCAAGAGTCAAAATAAGCTGTAAGAGCCAGGTGCCTCCATAAGCTGCAAAATGCACCTTTTTGTGTAAAGAGGAGGAACACAAAGGGTGAAGAGGCAATTCACAGGGAAATGGGATAATGGATAACAGATCAGATGGTTCTGTCCTGGGAGACTCTCTGGAATGAAATGAGGCATGTGGTACTTAAACACTGCGGGACAATCACGCACCTGCTCCGGGGCTCCTCATGAATTCAGGAGAACAGATGGACCAAAAGAAGGGGCTGGATTTTATAGACTCATTTCCACTAAAACCCCTTTGCTTAAAGAATTGTGAACACCGTTAATAACAGGAACATAAATCTACCATCAGACTGGACTCATCCAATCTGAATTTTACAAACCAAACATTCAAACCACCTCGAAATCCAAACAAATCCCTGCAGACCTTGGAACAGACACTGCTGCTCTACACCCCAGCACTGATGTACAAACGTGACCCTGTCTCTTCACCTGATGCCACCAAAAGCCAACCACCCTGGTCTCCTCTGCAATAACTCATAAAGAAATTATCTGACAGGTCGTAGATCCACTGAATTCTATTTCTCCCTCCTTCCCCTTCTCAATATTCACTCAAATAATGGCTGGAGTATAATAAAACTGCTCAGAATCATGGAAGCACAGAGCCATTATGGTTGGAAAGGACCTCTGAGACAGCAAGTCCAACCATGATCACCACTAAACCATATCCCCAA